>OZ026626.1:88564268-88604268 GCA_964020975.1 Hermodice carunculata
ACAAGAGCATGGATTTTCTTTTGGCCCACTGAAAAATAGTTTGTCTTATCACTCCGACACTTCTAGAATGTGCAGAATATGTTTACAAACAGTTGAATAACGGCACTTCAGTAGAATGTGCAGAATATGTTTACAAACAGTTGAATAACAGCACTTCAGTTCTTATATAATAGGAGACTTTCATATTTAACTGCGATCCTGCTCACTTCCTGTGTTGCAGGGGCAACAGACTGATGCTTCCACCATGATCAGGGCAGATTTGTATTACATGTATATACTACATAAACATCCATAAATAACACCTTTTCAACCAAAAGAGAGCCCATCTGGTTCAAAAGCCTGATGAACACCAGACACCAACCAGCTGGAAGCACACAGTTACAAAACTGGCTCATCAGCGCCTTGGAGCGTGCCTGGTCTGCCGAGTGGGCCCGAAGGTCCTGTGCCCAGCGGACCACTTCCACCACCTCTCCTCCAAACAGAATTCCAGAGAAGAGGGGTCCCGTGTGGACTCTCCGAAAGATCAGATCAGGCAGCTTTTGACCCTAAAGGTAGGCGTTCCTCCGTAACAAACGAAGGTTTGCCTCCAGGGTGCAAGCTGACCGCACCTGGTGATTAACAGCTCGTGACAACAAAGTCGCGAGGAGTGTCGCCTGGTCTAACCAGTCTTGCATGGCCTACGCGATCTAAATGGAGCCCTTGAGGTCCTCAAGGAGAGACCCCACCCCAAAGCAGCCAATGACATGTCAAAGTAGGACCCCGCAAGGACAGAGCCTGGGGCATCTTCCTCCAATTGCTTGAAGGCCTCTGCTGACAGGAGGGTCCGAAGGGAGTTCAGAGAACTCCCTGACCTGAGGTCTGAGAGAGAGCCTACCCAAAGCAAAAGCAGCGAGATGCTCCGCTGACCTAGTCTGCTCTGACTCGGCGACAGTAACGGTGGCCAATGCAGAAGTACACTGAGCTTCCTCATGCAATCGCTGATCCTCACAGAGCTCATGATCCACCTGCTGCTCGAGAGAGTAAGGCAGGGTACCTGGCTCAAACGTAGGGACCAGCAGGATTGCCAAGTGCTTACTCCGGGGCAAAGCCACCAAAGGTGCAGGAGGGACTGCTGTGCTACTGTCAGGGTAACAGAGGGTTCTGCCCGGGCCGAGGGTGGCCAAAGGCCCACTGGCAGTGGATCCCCCTTTCTAGATGTCTTCCTCCTTGGTCCCCTATGCTTTCGTTAACCACCTGAGCTCTCGGATCCTGGAGTTCGGGGAGCAAACAGGCCTGGCACCAGTGCCTTAAGCTGGCACTCCGGGCTTACGGTGCGAGTGCTCAGACTGGCCAAGCTGCTGGCTTTGCATATTGCACTGACTTAGGATCTGAGCGTTCGGACTGGCTTGGGTTCCAGAATATCAGGGCAGGCACCCATAGGTTTCCACTTAGGATGCACCGGTTTGCGAGGTTACTGTCTGAGCAACGACCATTTGGCTTCTGAAGAAGTCGAAAATAGACTTAACACACACAAAAAATCACAAAAAAAACTAGAAAAAAATCACAGCACCACTTGGTAAACAAATTCAGAACTAGGAGTCCCTTGGAGTGTTTCTATGTAATATAAAACTAATTGGGTGAGCAGTTTCAGAGAAGATTTTTTAAGATTTGCCCCCAAAACAAACCAAAAAAATCATAAAAAATCCAAAAATCAATGGAGCATGACCCACTGAACAAACTTAATAGAGACCCACCCAAGGTACATTGCCACCAAGTTTGAAGTGAATCTGGCTGGTGGTTTTGGAGAAGAAGTCAATTGTTGACGATGAACAAAGGACCATAAGGTAAGCTCAGCTACTGACAAGTCAGCTGAGCTAAAAAAAAAAAACCTTCTCCATTTTCATTTGGCCATATTTGAAAGATAAAGGCAAATAAAAGAGTCAACGTGAATATGAAATCAACATTTGTGATCAGCCAGGATCCACTTCAGTTCTGCTGTTCATTGGCTTCCTGCTGTGACAGCTACAAGAAGCATGCAAATGCTTCAAGCTAAGTTTGTGCATGCATAGCCACAAATGCAGTTCTTCTGGTCTCTGCTGTGACACTGCACTCCTCAGGCCCTAACAGTTTCTTGGTCTTCTATCTGCTCATACAATCCTCTCTGTCAAGCTGGCTGTGTGTTTTAATCCTTTAGCAAACTGCACCATTGGACACAAATCGACTGAAGATAATTACAATTGGTGCTGAATAAAATGTTCTTAGGGATCATGACAGTCCTGAAGATCACGTCAGCATTGTGGAGCACCAGACACTGAAAACCCAGCTTGGTATTAGGTACTTTGCTAATATCACTGTGCACACTCACGTACAAATGAACCTTTCATAATTGTTCTAGGGATTTTTGTGCACTCTGGTTGGTGAATTCATGTGAACAGTATCTAATAAAGTTGGCTGCAACAACTTTGTTTTCTTGTTGTCTACCATGATTACTATCCTGTATGAATAACGTTTGCAGGGTTTTACCTGAGGTTTAATCTTTAATTTTTCCTGGGTACTCCTTGCATAAATATTTGGGGGTCCTATACAAAAAAAAAATAAATAAATAAAAAAAAGGAGAGAGACAGTCCCATACATTGTCATGCCTTGATAGTATAACACTCTCAAGCCAAGTAATTACTGATATATGATATTGGTAATTATCATCATAAGTGAATTGAAAAACTTGGCCTTCTTTGAAGGATATTGGCCACTTGTCCCCGGACAAGCTGCAGGGAAAAAATACTTGTCCCCCAAAGAGTCACTTCTCCATACTGAATCTGAATTTACTTGTCCCACATTGTTGCATCATAGGCTCTAAATACCAAAATATCAATTTGTTAATGCAGACTAATCTATCCTCTTTGTTTTTAATATTTTTTTTTTTCAGTTTTATTTATTTGTTGTTCTTTCACTGAATTTTTCTGAGTACGCATCTGAAAAATGAAAGAAATTCACAATAACAGTGTGACAATTGATATGTTGCATGAGATTAAACCCACAAAAGATCTACTAGTTTTATTCAAAACAAAATTTCAACAGCGTTTAAATTTAAAATGTTCGATTTTGAAATCAATTTATCTTGTGAAGTGTTGGATTTGAGATGCTTATGATAAGCCTGTTTTTATTCATAGAATTATCAAAGGTAATCTATCACCCGTCTTTCATTAAAATATCTCATTCAAGGTTTCATGCCAGTAATTCAACCAGGGAAAACACAGACAAACAGAGCTACCACCTTCTAGTTCACTCAATCGAATACAAACACATATGTTTTATACACCAAAATGTTCGTAAGAATTTTTTACATCAAATAAACACCAGAAAACATGGGCATGAATGAGAAATTTTTCAGCAAATTGCCATGGCAACCAGCTTTGCATTGTACTAGCAATATCATTGCATGCACACAGTGTTGACTCCAGCTGAACCACTGTGTATACTGGTGCCAGTGTACATGCCTTCACAATATTCATGTCAGCTCAAAGTATACATTGTTTTCCACTATCAAGCCAAAATCTGCCTTTCTGGTAGCAAATTTTTTGAAAATACATCCCCTTGCATCCCTAGGCCTCATCTTTTATTGGCACTCTCCCCCTTCTCTGGGGTGACCTTGTTCAAAAAAAGAAAAAATATATATACACATATATATATATATATATATATATATATATATATATATATATATATATATATATATATATATATATATATATATATATATATGTGTGTGTGTATAAAAGTACGTAAAAGTATGCAATCACACAGCATCCTACCTGTATAGAAAATGCAATCTTTGAATGGATTATGTCCCAGACACTACATTTTGATCAAATTACAAAAAAGTTTTTGGCAGAATTCTTTTTATGGCTGTACAAAAATGACACCTGGTGGTCACCAAACAAATTGACAACAGAGAATCATATATTTCATGTATTAATACATTTCACCCGATGCAAAGTTCAGTTACAAAAAACTGATGCATCTGACAGCAAAAATACTGTGGGACTCAATTACACACACAATATACGTCTCCCTCTGAAATAACATCTGTTGGAGATCACTGAATGCATGTACCATGCTAACTTTTCCGTGGCACTTCATCAGACCCCAAGACTTTGTGCATTAATTTTAAGTGCACCCTTAACAGTCGTCTGTGTTATATTCCCTACACACTCCCCAGTGCCTGTCATTTGCAGTGCTCATGCTGTATATAGTGATAACTGGTATGAAAATGCACTTCTTAAAATGTTTATACTGTAAAAATGTTGATTTTGTTTTCACTTTCATTCACAGTCAGTCCTTGAATGAACTACAGGTGATAGCAGTATGTAAATTTGGTGCTACCTGTTACCGTGTTGCCTGGCCTTGCCACTTTTATAGTTTCATGCCAGTAATTCAACCTGGGGAAACACAGACGAACAGAGCTACCACCTTCTAGTTCACTCAATGGATTACAAACATGTATGTTTCATACACCAAAAAATTCGTAAGAATTTTTTACATCAAATAAACACCGGGAAAAAAAGGGCATGAAAGGGAAATTTTTTAGCAAATTGCCATGGCAACCAGCTCTGCGTAGTACTACTTGCAATATCATTGCGCGCACACAGTGTTGACTCCAACTGAATCACTGTGTATACTGGTGCCAGTGTACATGCCTTCATAATATTCATGTCAGCTCAAAGTATACATTGTTTTCCACTATCAAGCCAAAATCTGCCTTTCTGGTGGCAAAATTTTTGAAAATACATCCGCTTGCATCCTGGGCCTCATATTTTATTGGCACTCTCCAATCATGTTTCCTCAGCACAGGCATAATTACCCCCTTTGAACCTCAATTTGATTCATACCCTTCTGCCCGAGCTACCAAATTCCTCAAAAAGTACATGTATTTATCGAACATACATATAGCATGAATACATGTGATGCTTGTCAAGACTTACTGATTAGTGATTAGTGTGCCCTCTTGTGTCACATTTGAGGCATTACTGAGAATGACACATGCTGATCAAGCTTGAATGTGAGGAGATAGCTCCACACTGTTGGAGCTTCAGGCTTATACATGAGAAAGGATTTAGTGAAAATTTGCTCAATGAACATACAAAATGGAGTACTGCAAAAGCAAAGCAAATGTTTGAAGCTCTTGTGAAGCTTTTGAAACATTGGTAGGGAAAAACCTGTATTATTGCCCATCGCCATCTTTTCTGTGTTGCATTTTGATAATAAAATCACTGTTTATTTTACATCTTGAAATTTTCTTTGCATGTTTCAGGTTGTAAGATATTTTCTCTCACAGCACAATTGTTTTCAAGATAAAATGTATCATCTGAAGTCCTAGAAGTGCAATTTATCGATGGTTTATGCTGGGTCCCACTAGATGTCGCTTTACAGCTATGTTCGAAAATACGTGATAAAATGTGCGTTTCCAATAGATTGGTGAAATTTTGATTTTTGTGTTGAGACCCCCTCCCCCTGTCCGATAGGTTACGAAAGTTTTGGAATGGAATTCTTCGTACATGATCCCTTAAACATGTTTTAAAATAAGGATAGGTAACAACAACACAACAAAAGCAGTCCTATTATGTGGCAATACACAGCAAGTTCTCTGCTGGTGATCAGTGGATTCATGTACCTGTTATTCTTAAGTGTAGTAAATATGGCCCGGGCAAGCATCTCATTGACCAGGTCAAAGGTCAGGGTAGCTTGATTTTCATGGGTGACACTGCATGGGTAACTGAATAAAAAGTTCTGTACATCTATTATGTCTGTTACTGCCCTTCTTGTGGAAAGTACTTAAATGATTTTGGTCCCTTTGAAAAGAAAAATAAATAAATGTTAATACCCAATGAAAAATCACTATGCATGTGTATACATGTACATGCATTGGCAATATAACATTTTTTCTTGACAAGTACCAGGAAAAAATCCATTACAAGTGTGTAAGTAGAATCTTGAATTAAGACCACCTCTATAAAGAGACCATTTCTATATTAAGACTACCAATTCATGGACCCTTTTTTGTTTATCCTAACTTAACTAATATCCCCCATTAAGACCACTCCCTATTAAGACCACATATCCCAGTCCCTTGAGAGGTCTTAATAGGAAGATACAACTTTAATGAGATGTTTAGATTTAAGCAGCTATCTATGTGCTGCATAATACCTTTTGTGGTAATCTGTATGATTTGATAATACATATACCACATTGACACACTGACAAGGGAAAAATAACTTGCAGGATTCACATTTGTCCTGCTTTCTCCTTTCCAGTGATTTACTCTTGCAGCCTTATCCTTCAGTCTTGTAAATGTAAGTCAATGACCACTTTGGCATGCAGGTAAATTAACAGACCTGGTTATTAGGGTGGGGTTTTAATTCTACAGTGATATGCAACAACAGAGATCAGGTGATGTACAGATATAACAGCCTTTATTGGTGTTCAAAGTGTGTGGGAAGTTGCTCTGGGGCTGTAATATCAAAAAGAAAAGTTTGTTTTAACTTTTCACATTCACAATCACAAGTGGGGCTGGTGATTTCTTTGTTTAGACTTGCTTTGGGCATCTGGGGGACACCCAGTATCTGCTAAGTTACAACAGTAAAGGGGATATTTACAAAAGTAATTAAAAACTCTGCCACTTGAAGGCAGCACCATCTAGCCAACTAAGGAATGCCCTGTGACTCTGAGCTGAGAAGTAACAACTGTCCAGGCATTTTTCAGGGGGCAGGGGGGCAGGGGGGCATGGCCTCTCAGCTTACAGGACAGCATGGGCTGCTCAAGTAACATAACTCACATTTCTCTACACAAGTAAACCTTTTCTTTGTTTCCTGCTTCAGAACTACATTATTTTACTTTGATGAATTTCGCAAAAGTGTTTAATACAAATGTATATGATTTCAATAACTTTGCTTGATAAAAACTAGACAATTCTCTCAGGATTCCTGTTTTCCTAAGTTTTACAATGAAACAACAGAATTAAACATGATGTTTCATACTTTATATGAAAACTTAAAACAATCTTCAAAACTACAATATTTGCAGCCAGTTTTGCCTTTCAATTTGGAAAAGTGGCCATAATGGTTACATATTCAATTAACAATACTTGTTCACTCTTCTCTACTTGGACCACATGGCCTAACATTTTAAACAAAGAGCTCTACACCACAGAATTCTGTGCAATTGGTAGACTTGAATGAAAATAAATAATGTGATACATATATTTGGAATAACAGTGAAATATCCTTACCTGGTCACTTAGTTCAAACAATCTTAACCATTTTGCCCCTTTTTCACTCAATGAGACTTACCCCTGCAGACAAAGGAAAAGTTAGGTGAGCATGTGCTTTGTGCCTCTCTCACTTACAGAGACACTAAAACTTACAAAAGTTATGAAAAACATGTAAAATAAAGTGGGTAAAGTAAAATAGACACTTACCTGTGATATCAAAAAGAAAAGTTTAACTTTTCTCATTCACAACCACAAGTGGGGCTGGTGATTCCTTTGTTTAGACTTGCTGGGGCATCTGGGGGACACCCAGTGTCTTCAAAGTTACAGTAGCAAAGGGAAAACAATATGCGGGATGCTGCCTTATATACTAAGACAATTGATATCTCATTAGCATACACTTGTGAATATACATATGCATGAAAAGTATGCAGTAGTATCCTTTCTTGCCACCAGTTGGCTCTGTGTGGCTACTTGCCTGAAACAAGATTACAACAGGCTTGATCAGTCAGATGCTGTTGTAAGACAAGTGTTCATAAACAACAACAAAAACAACAACAACAACAACGACAAAAAAAAAAAATTGGTTACCCCTGGGCTGCTAACCCATGCTGGGTTACATAAACAAAAGGGTCAGTATGCAGATAAGGCAAGTGTAAGACCTGGAAATATAAGTACATGCAAATAAATGTCAACGCATTGCACATAACCCCACAAAGAAAGAAGCACCACATGATAACCACAATATTGACAAAACCTGTATCATTGAACAGTTTAATATCTATGTCTGTGTGCCAACACAGACATATTGTTTTTCTAGGAATTCTCTTTTTCTTTCTTTCTTACTTTCTTTCATTTGGCCCTTAGAAAGTTTCATCTTGCCATAACTTGGTCAATTTTCATCCCATTTGGTTCATAATGGGCTTAACTTGTGGGTATTGGAACACTGTGCAATGCACATGTGACCTGTAAAGGTCATAGGTCAAGGTCATTTGGACTTTGAAATTTCATCCAGCCATAAGCTTAATGTCATGTGAAGTACCAAAAAACAAAAGTTGTAGCATTTAATATTAATAAATACATGTACCTGTATAAAATTTGCAGCTATTATCATCTTTCATAATTCATAATGACGGCCCGGATTTGTCCCCTTTTTAGTTCCTTTGGTGACTGGAGATGAAATGTTCCAAATGAACTCCAATGGGCCAGCCATGGTGATGTCAGTTTTGACAGGTGGTATATGCATTTGCCATTTCTCTATATACCTTAACAAATGTCCCATCAGTTTGACAGGATGCAGACATTAGTGGACATGAAGTCTCTGTACAGGAGTCTTTAAAAAAATAGTTGATCACAAAGAGGTGGTCTTTATTGCAGGTACCACATACTGTATACATATATGTGGTTAGCAAAATAAATAAGTGAGTAAATGAATGAATTGATTAAAAAATAGAGGCAAGTTGGCATAAAGAAAAAATCCACCCAACGACACCACAAACTGACAAAAGACTGATGAAACAAGACATGACAAAGACTGACAAAAGGCTGAACTAACAGAACATAACACACACTAACAAGAGGTTTACCTAACAAGCCATTACAAAGACTGGCAAGAGGCTAAACTAACAGAACATGACACATACTAATAACAGGCTGACCTAACAGGCCATGACAAAGACTGGCAAGAGGCTGACCTAACAGGCCATTACAAAGACTGACAAGAGGCTGACTGAACAGGCCATTACAAAGACTAACAAGAGGTTGAACTAACAGAACATACCACATACTAATAACAGGCTGACCTAACAGGCCATGAAAAAGACTGACAGAGGCTAATCAAAGAGGAAATGACAATGACTGACAAGAAGCTGACCTAACAGGGCATGACACAGACTGACAAGAGACTGACCTAACAGGACACGACAAAGACTGACAAGAGGCTGACCTCACAGGCCATTACAAAGACTGACAAGAGGTTGACCTAAGAGGACATGACAAAGACTGACAAGAGGCTGACCTAAGAGAACATGACAAAGACTGACAAGAGGCTGACCTAAGAGGACATGACAAAGACTGAAAGAGGCTGATCTATGAGGACATGACAAAGTCTGACAAGAGGCTGACCTAACAGGCTATGACAAAGACTGACAAGAGGCTGACCTGAGAGGACATGTCAAAGAGTGACAAGAAACTGACCTAAGAGAACATGACAAAGACTGACAAGAAGATGACCTAAGAGGACATGACAAAGACTGACAAGAGCTGACCTAACAGAACATGTTAAATACTGACAAGCGGCTGACCTAAGAGAACATGACAAAGACTGACAAGAAGTTGACCTAAGAGGACATGACAAAGACTGACAAGAGGCTGACCTAACAGAACATGTTAAATACTGACAAGCGGCTGACCTAAGAGAACATGACAAAGACTGACAAGAGGCTGACCGAAGACAGAGGCTGATCTAAGAGGACATGACAAAGTCTGACAAGAGGCTGCCCCAACACCCCATGACAAAGACTGACAAGAGGCTGACTAAAGAGGACATGACAAAGACTGACAAGAGGCTGACCTAACAGGTCATGACAAAGACTGACAAGTGCTGACATAACAGGGCATGACAAAGACTGACAAGAGGCTGCACCTGAGAGGACATGACAAAGACTGACAAGAGGCCCTCTTAACAAGCAGGGCTGAGGATTTTCTGCCGATCTGCAGATTTCTGAGAATCTGAGCTCAAAATAATACTTGTCGATATTGTCGCCAACCGTTGAGAAAGTTTTAGAGGTGGGGGTGGGGATAGGGTATGAAATATTTGAGTTCTACCCCAAGCTCCAGGTCCGATGTAAGTCATGTTTTTATATCGGACATGTTGTTATTTTGAGCTGCTGAACGGTAATTTTAAACCTAATCCTGATTGGCTAATTATCCATGCCTTCGTGTGTACCAGCCAATCGTAGTGGATTTTCGTTTTATCCATATTGACGCTGACCCAAATGAAAATCGTGGCTAATTTGATCAGCATTGGAATTTATTATCAAGATCAACACAAATTATCACTTCAATCATGTACAAAATAGTGGAAAGAAAGAAGGAAGATCATGTGCAGGAGATTGATAAAACTTGACAGAACAAGTTTAGATGGGAATGGCTAGATGCTTTCTGTCGATGTCACTGGAAAAACTTTGGACATTCCCCTGGCTGATACAATTTTAAAGTTGATCTGGCAGGAAAAGTTCTTTGCAATCTTTGCAGGGAATTGATTAATTATGGAAGTGGAAGACAAAAACGCATTGAGGAACACATTCAAACAAAAAGGCATGTGGAAAAGCTTCAGAACAAATGTAGCAATTACTCGGTTGCCAGCGATGTGTCTCCACCATCATGGAACAAGTCATGAGGAAAACGATGTTATGTAGGGGATCAATCATGCCTTCAAGGATGCTGGAGTAACACGGACACCAGCAGTGAAACTTGCGGTGCCTATGTGTGATGGAGTCAGCATCTCCTAGGTATGTGGTGATTTTATTTGGCTTTTATTTCTTTACAATTAAGCAGTTTTGTGATGTAATTATTTCCAATACTCTGGTAAATGCAAGAAATGGCTGAAAAAAGATGAGAGGCTGACCTAACAGGACATGACAAAGACTGATAGGACACAGACCTAACAAGACATGGCACAGTGACAAGAGACTAATAAAACAGGACATGACAAATACTGACAAGAGGCTGACCTAACAGGACATGACACAGACTGACAGATTAGACCATGACACACAGTGACAACATTACCTACTTGGCCAAAACTGGCAACAGGCTGGCTTAACAGGAAATGACATGGACTGTGTCCAGGTGTCTGAAATCTGGCCACATCACCATTTACACTCACACAATAAGCCCGTGTTTGACTGGGCAGGGCACTGATCGTGTTGTGTCATTGAACCATAAGGGAAGCCCAGATCAAATGAGAGCACTCTTATCTAGCATAAATTGTGGAACAAACTAAGTGCAAAACCAAAACAACTCATAACGAAAACGGAAAAATTGGACCAGGTCAGATACCAGTCCTGTAATCATACCATGGTGTGGCCCTGTGTTCAGAGACTTCAAGGCAGGACCAGTCCAGCTGCCCCATGAATGCACTTGCTTAAAAACTAGACATACCTTCAAATTAGGTCATGATGACACCAAAATCTGATCAATTCCATCTTGCCAGGTAAGGTAAGCATATTGTTAAACTTGAGCAAAATACATGGAGGCATTCTGTAGATATCGCGGTTACAAGAATATGCACATCTGGACAGACATCCGGATGGACAGACAATCCAAAAACAGAAAGGGTGCCCCCATGGGGCGGACCCTTAAAAAAGAAGATAAGGCACAGGTAGCTGGGCTCTGGCCAAGCTTAAAATCAATTCTAGGTCTGACTTCCAGACCAAAGTTCACGCAGCCCAGAGCTGGGTGTTATCAGGAATTTGAGCAACTGCTGTATGATTAAAGAAACTGGAGAAAGTCTTGCCCCATTAAACAAAAGTTACCCGTGAACCTGATGCAAGTAACGAGTACTGATTATGGTATTCCATTGGTATGATGATCTGTGCATAAGGACTTTAGAGTAGTACCTCTATTAACACTTCTTACCAGTAAACCTCTGGTGATCAAAAGTAATATAGTGAAACCGGTTTTGAGAGACCATTGCGATGAAAGACCACCTGACTTTTCAGACCATGCATGTTTACTATGTCCGTTCCCATGTTATTATACCTCTATTGAGAGACCACCTGCCTTATGTGACCACTTTTTGGCTTGCCCTAGGGGTGGTCTCTGAAAACAGGTTTCACGGTATACCATAAAGCATACACAAATTTGCCGCAATCAGGATTCTGGCCTGGTGTACACCAAGCTGGCAGTCTGGCAGGTCCATCTGAGTCCAGCTGACCTCATTCATGTCCGGTCTAGTCCAGGCCCATTTTTGGATGATCCCAGGTTGAATCCTGCTCCTGGACTGGCAAACAATCTCCACGAAACCAAGGCAGCCTGGCATTCAGTAGACAAAATGTATGAAAACATTCTGCAAATTTCTTTTCTTTATAAACAAGTAAATTCAGCAAAGCTGCTTTGAGGATGACAGGAATAAAAAACTTGCTCACATACCACTTAAATATGTTAAAAGCTGTTGCTTGAAAAGTGATGCGAGGGGATGAAATTTTTGAAGAAAACATTAAGTCCACAATGCCCTTGACCATGCCAGTTCCAAATGCAGGCACATAAACCAAATGAGATGGTGCCATGGTGCATGTTGACCTGTTGACTCATCTTGGCATTCCAGTTTCCACGATACTATTGGCCTAGGCCTATACTTACCTGCTTTGAACAGAATCTCCACATGCACAAGTTGGGGTGAAATGATGCATCGGTTGAATTAAGCTTATGATGTGATACACAGTACAAGCAAAAAAAAAGAAATGAAGATTCAATTCGATATAAAACAAATACCCCTCCTTTGTGTGTGCCAATCATTGAAGTCCCATCTATATTGATAAAATACCACCTACATTGCCAAAATAAAGGCAAATTTATTTCATTTTCAAACTTTTTACGAGTATATTTTAGCATTTGAGTCACAACATAAGGGTAATTAAGGCTTCCTTTGACCTCGTTTTGGTAGAACCTACATGGTCAGCACATGCACATAGCCTCTGACCTAGAAAATCGAACTGTTTATGCTCTGTTTCTTTTGATCGTCTGTTTTGTAGCCGCCAAACATCCTGTATTTTGTGGTGGTGAAGCTACTTTTGCCAGCCTCAGCAGCAATGATATCACCATTGTGAAAGCATTTTGGATTCCGGAAAGTGATAAATACAAAATTGCAGACAAAACCAAATGTGTTTGCAAACACTGCAACACTGAAATGAAGTACACATGTAAGATCTACCATGAATATGGCTACACATATGAAGAGACACCACCCATTTGTTGACATCAGAGTAGTGGAAACTGAACATAAGTTAGATGGTTCTTCAACTACTAGTACACAGGGCACAATAGCTTCAACTCGTAGTGGGGGTAGACGTAGTGGTGGTTCAAACGGTAATAAATCCAGCATGTGTCAGCTTGCGATAAGAGACGCTTTCAAAACAAGACTGTCATTAAACTCTGTGCATGTGCAAGCCATTACTAGATCCATTGGAGTTTTTCTGGGTATGAATTAACCTACGCCCATATTCCGTAGTGGAAAGTGCAGAATTTCAACAAATGTTGGGAACTTTGGAGCCCCAGTATGCCATACCATCAAGATCACATTTTGCCCAGAAAGTTATCCCTGGACTTTACCAAGAAGCCAGGAATACTGTGGAAAATGATCTGAGTAAATGTCCTCTCATAGCTATCACAACAGATGGGTGGACTTCCAGGGCTACAAGCAGCTTTGTTAACATCACAGCACACATGGTTGATGGAAACTTTCAGCTGAAGGACTATGTTTTACAAACAAGGCCACTGAATGAGTCTCACACTGGAGAAAATATAGCAAAAGTCCTTCAAGAAGCAGCAGGTGTGTGGAATTTGCATAGGGATAATCTTACAATTCCCATTGTTACTGACGATGCCAAAAATATGGAATGTGCAGTGCGCCTTGCACCATGCGTGGGACCACATATACATGTAGGTTGCTTCGCCCACACTATAAACCTGGCCTGCCAGAGAGACTTGCAGGTAAACACTTTAGCTCGGCTTCTGGCTCCTGTCAGGAAAATTATTGTCTCTTACTTCCATAGAAGTAATGCAACTACACCTCTGTTAACTCATTCCATGCCAGTCCCTGATTTTTGTGTATATTTACCTAGATTTAAGACAACAATTGCATATTTAAATTCTTCATTAAAAGAGCTTTCGTTCAAATACTAACATGCCTATAGTCTTAAGTCGGTGGTTCTGGCACTGACCAGGACCTGTGACCATATAGTATATGGAATGAGTTCAAGGTTAAATAGGAGTCACTTCACCTGCCGGCTCATAAACTGATAATTGACATTTCCACTTGCTGGAATTCAGCGTTTGACATGTTAGAATGTTGTATAGAACAGCAAGCAGCAGTAATGGCTGTCCTCATGGATAAAGACATTCTTTAAAACTTGAGTGATGTGCCAACACTGTCTGAGCAGGACATTACAGTACTAGAACAGGCCATACAGATACCAGAGCCATTGAACACTTTCACTACACTTCTATGTGATGCACACACGCCAACAGTGAGCCTTACTCTTCCATTGAAGGAGTGTTTGCTGTCCCACCTGGAAGGACAGTTGAATGGTGAAAATTTGTCTGCTTCCTTCCGTGGAGAAAAAAAGAAAAAAAAATATTATGGAAATCCCATACTTGATTCCTTGGAAAAGTGACCTTTCTAGAAGGGGTGGTCTCTCTTCAGGGGGGCCTTATACAAAGGGACCACTGTACTCAGATCGTAAGAAAAGATACACTGATGGTGATATTGAGTTTTAGTTGTGGCAGTCTGCAGCCCTAGTCATAATCCATGCTTCCACTCTCTTCTAATATTGACCGGTGACAAGAGATTTGCTGTCTACAACTCACTTGTGTTAAAGTGTCAAGAGCATAGTGACACTCCCAGACCAAACATCAAGGTAGAACCAGGCACTGCTAACTTTAAAGTATATAATATGTATATGAATAGATGTAAAATATTAACAATAAATTAATAACTGCTGTTTTGATAAAATTATGAGATATGTTTTCAGCTGTTGTATACTGTTGATGAACAGTAGTGGTGTTAACTTGAGAAGTTGGGATTACTGCAAGTCACTGAGAAAATATCTCAAAACAAATACGATTGATGTATCTTTCAGCCTTTTAAAGTGAAATCATGACATGCACAATTCTAGCAAGTATATCAAGCCCTCTCTAGCCAATTTATAGCCAATTTTGAATTTCTGTAAAATATCTGAAACTCCCATTACTTGAAAATTTCAATGTTATAAAACTGTGAAGTTGTAAACACCTTAGCCAAGACCAGAAGTCCAAAAACAGAAAACTGAATTCAGGATTTGGCATATAATTATTAATTTCTTACACTTAATTTTGGGAAAGAAGATGAAAGTTTGACTACAGTTTGGATCTTTTTTTCTTTTCAGTTAATTAACTTTATTACACCAGAGTCATGCCTGGGGGCATGAATGTCTGGCCAGCGTAATTCAAGCCACTCCGAAGTTTTTTGTTGACGGTCGGACGGTCGGACGGACGTCCGGAAAATGACTGCTTAGTCTCTCCAACAGCTTATGCTGGCGAGAAAATAAATGGTATTTTCAATGTGGGTCTATATCTTGTGTTGCAGGTTCTTGAACAATAGGCTGGGTTGCAGCCATAGCCTGCCTGCATGGCTAGCCTGGCTGGCCACCACTGGTAATTGGCAGAGTCCAACCTCCACTGAGAAAACATAGCCAGACGAAACAGCAATTTCAAAGTCACTTTGGACTCCCGAAGCTGGATCTAACTGATTTGCAAGAGCACAAGAGTCCAGAATGTCACTTGGTGTACCTGCATGTTACACCAGGTGTAATTGTACAAGGCAGGCTCTATTGCATAATTAATGAAGTCTGTGTCTCATTTGCATGGTTAATTAACATCATCCTGAAGTAACCAATGATAGTCACATCCACATGGCATGTGCATCTTTGCTCTTGGCTACTAAAAACTGTGATGCATTGATCTGCAGGAGATCTCACTTTGCTTGGTTTACTTTGGAATTCTTCAAAATTAGCTCAGCGTGAAAGTAATTTATTTGCAAAGTAATTTTTTTTCACAACGGATTTTCGACGTTGGTGACTTTGGGACAATTATTCAATGGTGTGATCGACAATTGGATTGTTAATAGTACATAGGCAAGGGCCATCAAGCCCATAAAAGATTGATAGAGGAGCCATGCTGTGTGCGGCAAGGAAAGAGAAAAGCAATAGACAAAGCTGCTACTCTGGTGACAGCGGAAGCAGCAAAGCCCAAGGCTAAACGCGGACGCCCGAAAAATGTGACAGTGACTAGTGACAGCAACACAGAGGTACAAGATGCTAGGAGCAAAACCTTGACAGTCAACCACAATGCGGCCATGCCAGCTGGGTTTTTGTGGTGCTAATACCTCAGCTTGAAAGGGTAACGGTTTGTATGCAGTAGGGGAGCATATCGCAGGGTAGACAGGGTGGGAGTCGGGGTGGGGGTAGGGGGTCCTTTGAGCAGTCATCATCACACACAAGAGCTCATCTGCAAGACAGCTCCAGAGGGGATCACATGGATTTTCAGCCAGGTTTGGTCAACTCCATGAGTACGATCGATAGCTTCTCGTCCCAGTGGGTCCATATCTCCCTCAGTCAGTCAAAGACTGTATACACAAGGGTGAATTTGTGGAATTCACTGATCACTTACTGCCACACAACAGGCAGGCAGTAGAGGCAGAACAATGGTTGTCCACGCACATGCAGTCAATCTGCAATTATGCTAATGAGCAGCACCTGAAACATTTAAAAGTTGAATATGTCAAATACTATTGTAAATGGAGGTGCCAATCCAACTTCAATTTATAGGTTTGTGACATTGCTGCATCCAATTAATCGTGAACCAAAGTTGTATCATTTTGATTTATGCAAATAAGGCGAATACACAAGATTGAATTCTTGAATAAATTTCAAGCTAGAAGTGTCATTCCAACTTCAATTGCAGTTTTGTGACATAGCCGTATCCAATGAAACATGAACCAAATTTGTAGCATTCCAATTTATGCAAATTAAGTGAATGAACAAATCTAAATCTTGAATAACTTCAAAACTATTATGAACTGAGGTGTCATTCAAATTTCAGTTGATAGATAGTTGCATCCCATGAACCATGAATCAAAGTTGTAGCAGTTTGATTTATGCAAATAAGGCAAAATATACAAATTTAAATCTTTGAATAGCTTTAAAACACTTATAGATTGAGGTGCTCCTTCAACTTGAACTTTTTGACACAGCTGCATGAAAAAAAACATAGTTGCAGGAGTTAAAGAAATACTGAATACTTAGGCAATCTTTAAAAGTTTTCTAGGCACACAGACTGATTCGCCGACAAGCAAATCAAAGTTTTGTAGTCTTAATTTTAGTATCTTGCTGGTAGTGGACTGAAAGTGCTTGGCTTCAAATAATTCTTTATATTGAAATTGAGCACTAAATATTAATAAGCTTGATCGCCCTTGTTGGGGGGTTCCCAGCTTGCACTGGGAGGTTCCAGCTGTTCCAGGTTTACCCGTCACATCTCGCGTGGGATGTGGTGAATATTTACATGTTTTGGAGACCTTGAGCCAGGTGTATTATCTAGTAGTTCTGTAAATAAGCTATCTTCAAAATTCGAATAGAGCAGCACTGCATTACAAGAGCTAGCTGCCTGGGTTTTTTTTGTTTTTTTTGTTTTTTTTTGTTTTTTGTTTTTTTCCTCTTTTTGGCTGGTTTTGCATCTGCTTACTGCCTTTGGTTATGAGTTTGGCATACTCTGGCTTTAGATATCAGTCCTGACGTGTACATACATACATGTATAGAGTAGCTAGTAGTTGTCACTGGGGAGTCAGTGGCCATATATATTAACTTTGTGTTTGTCACTGGTGTACAGTGGCAATATACAGAATATAGTTGTCACTGGCGTAAAGTGGCGGTGTTCTTGAGTAGTTAGTATGGTAACTGAACTCCAAAATAAACCATGGCCATCATCCAAAATCTTATTTCTATCTTTGAGTTGTCCAAATGTCTACCATAACAGACACGATAGTTTGCCAGTACTCCAGGGCATTAACAGCCCATATATATGCTGAGCTGTTACACAGTCATCTTCACCCAAGGTACATCTCCACCAAGTTTCAAGTGGATCGAGTTCACAGTTCACAAGAAAATGTCATATACAGGCATGTACACTTAGTCTAGTATGCCATACTTACCTTTTGAGATTGAGATTTTTTAAGATTTTGCCCCCCCCCCAAAATAAACAAAAAACAGAAAGCCAAAATTTATAAAAAGCTAATAATCCCTGGAGCATAACCATTTGAAGAATCTTGGCAGTGACTCAACAAAGTCTTCACTCACACACTTCTTGAGTCATCAATTTTTAAATGAAAAAAATAACAGGACCCACTGTTATGAAGATATAAGCCGATGTCAGTTTGACCTTTCAAGGTCATTCAAGGTCCAAATTAACAGGACCAAAAGAAACCCCATACTTATACGGTACTTTTTGATTAGTCTTTAAAAGTAGCCATGGGCCACAAAACCACCATCACCATGATTTAAGCCAATGCATCAACTTGATCTTTTGATCACTTATATGTGTAATATCCAGCCCTTGACCTTGAAAAAAACCTGTAAAAGCCAGCCCCAGACCTTCAAAACAAATCCAGACATAAAAACTAAACAAAAGCAAAAAATAAAAGACAAAAGCAAAAAAATAAAAAACAAAAACAAAAAAAGTCCAGGGTTTCCCTAGATAAACAAACTTTCTTTTTATTTATACCCCTTCCCCCTGACCTGAGACTAATACCTGTCATGATCTTTTAACAAGCTGGATACATTGAATTAAATTAACCTTTTTTTTGCCATATTCAGGGAAATTATCGGGTGTCTGAATCTCCAGGCAATGGAAATAATATATAATGAAACGTACAAATCAGAAATGAACTGTGACACAGTCAGGGATCCTGCATTTGACCTCCAAGCATAAAATCTTGAAAATAAAAAATACACAAGATTGTCACTTACCTGTGGTATGCAGTGTTTATACAGTCTTTCATCTAGCCATACAGTCTTTGATCATCTAGCCAATTTATAGACATTTAAATTTTTCAAATTCATTCATTTTCCTGTCTGCTTTATCAGGAAAAATGTTAGTGACTAATCTGGTTTAATTTCATGACTTAGTCTTCCACAAATTCCATTCATATTTGCTGTGTGCAATCAATACACTTCAAATAGCAATACTAGAGTATAAGATCAACATACACCTGATGTTTGAAACATCAACTGCAGAAAAGCCAAATTATGAAAAATTTATGGTCAAGAAGTCAAGCAGTAAGATCATGGGTTTGGTAGCTTACATGATAACAATCAAGGAAACATCAACTTCCCTTGCAATTAAGTAATGGTCAGAATCCATTTACATATACTGTATGACATTTACAATTCCATAACCTGACAGAACATTAGACAGTATCACTCTGTGGTGGGCAAAATAGACTGAGAGCCCCGCTGGAGACAGAAGGCAATGAAAGAGAAAGTCATTTTCCCTGACTGCAAGAAAAAAAAAAAAAAAACGCATTGCCCTGTCAGCTCGTTTATGACATTCACAGTGTGTTAAAGACTGGATGATGGGGTTTGTCCACCACAAAATCGCAAATAAAACTTTTTCTACCAACTTGATTTCAAATATTTTTGCAGCATATGATAACATATACTTATACACTTCAGATGATAGAATGAAACATTTTTACACCCAAAAATAAGGAATTTTCCTTCATAATGACATTGTACAATATGTGGACTTTGCAGCAATATGTACATGAGGGGACCAGCAAGGACCTCAATGGCACACTTATTTAGACCTGTAAACTTTGAGGTGACAGTCAACCAATGAGTGGTAAGCAAGGCCCAGTGCATGTGTAACAGGGCATCCAAGCATGACGCAATGACCACAGACACCTGTGTAAGGCTGACATGTGACATTGGTTTCAATAATATAAGGAATGTATGTTCAATCATTGGACGCAAACTTGTATTGTTTCAAACCAATCATATGATTATACCCATGTACAAATTGCTGCAAAGTGCAACTAAAACAGTCACACAGTGATTGTCATGCTTTTTGTGCACGTGTATTTGTTTGTTATGAGCCATTGAGGTTCCCGCTGCTACCCCCATGTACAAATTGCTGCAAAGTCCACATATTGTACAATGTCATTATGAAGGAAAATTCCTTATTTTTGGGTGTAAAAATGTTTCATTCTATCATCTGAAGTGTATAAGTATATGTTATCATATGCTGCAAAAATATTTGAAATCAAGTTGGTAGAAAAAGTTTTATTTGCGATTTTGTGGTGGACAAACCCCGTCATCCAGTCTTTAACCCTATTACAGCTGGGCTACTAAACCACCCACAGGTATGGTCTGGGGTGTGATCTCATTACCTCGTAAGCATAAAGCAAATCATAATTGTGTCATCAACTTGGTCACCCGAATGCCATTTGTGTATTGTAACGTTAGCTTTCTCAAATCGTAACTTCAGCAAGTATTACAAGATGGATGAAATATTATTTGAGAAAAAAGTGACTGCAACTGAAAAGAGGACTGGCATTAAATTTAAAGATTTTCAAAGGGAAGCAATGAGGACAGTCACAGGGCTGAGCCAGGACACATTTGTTTGTGTGCCAACTGGACTTGACAAAACACTGTGTTATTCTTACCTTCCCGAAATGTTTGAGAAAAACAGTACTGTCATTGTGATTTCACCACTAATTGCCCTGATGAAGGACCAAGTAAAGAGACTTAAAACTTGTGGAACCAATGCTGCCTATGCTGGAGATGTTCATTGACACGATGGGATCAGAAACGGCAAGTTCCAAATTGTGTTTGCTTCGCCGAAGGGTGTGGTATCTGGGACTGTATGATTTTATGCTCAAAAGTTTATTGACAATGCCTACGATGCCTTGTAATTGATGAAGCACGTTGTGTTTCTATCTGTTAAGTGAGAAGAGAGTAGGAGAATCTGCAACACTCTCTAATTTAGCCACAAAAGGGGTATGATAGATCTGGTCCAAGTGGATGCAGGGGGTCTTGTGGAAAAGTCCAAAGGTAGATGATATAGCTAACAAGAACCAACAGTTCTATCACAAGTACTTAAATAAACTCTGACACATAGAAATATATTTGTGTATATGGCTCCTTGCATTCCCGACTAGTTTCGGTGACTAATTCACCTTCTTCAGGGGAAAGGACCGTATTTTTATTAAAATAGGGTAAGTATATTCACAATTGAGGGTTACAATGTTGTTGGTAATTTATTATTGGATGTGACGTCATAATACTCTTACTATGGGGGTCAGTGAGTGCACAAGTCCGTGCTGATTTTACGTAGTTCATTCCCGTGTTTTGCATTCACAACGTAATGTTCTCATCTGTTTCAATAAAGATTGTTTATTAACAAGAGGGCTGTGTGAACAGCCCGTGCCTCAGCTGATCTTGACATTCATCACACTTGCAGCTCTATGAACTTGGGAAAGGATCAAGGACACCATGTTCTGAGTAGGTCTGACCTTTAAAGAAGAACACTTACATGTGCAACATCAAAGTTCAAGTAGTTCTCAAGTTATAATGAAGAGTAAAATTCATGTATGTTGCACTGTGACCCCACAAACGAGGTCAAGGTCATTCACGTCCTGTCTCAGCATGACCTTCATACAGAATAATTAACATGTGTAGCTAACTCAAAACAGATCTCAAGTTATCAAGTAAACAGTAAATTTCGTGTCAGTTGTCCTGTGAATTAGCATTAGAATGCCCATTGACTTACATAGTAATCAATAGGAAAGCTACATCGAACGATAAGTACCCGAATTGAAAATCCTTAAAAATCAGGAATCCAAAGCAGTGCCACCTAGTAAACAACTGTTTGACCCTTCCACAACAACATATCCATCACATTTCAGCTTAATCTGAGGGACAGTTCTGACAACAAGTGAAAAAAGGCAAAACCATACAAAAAATTCGTTAAAAAATTGCAGCGCCACCTGGTGAACAAATTGGGAACTAGGTGTCCCCGGGGGTGTCTATGTACGATATCAAAGCAATTGGTATACACAGTTTCGGAGAAGAAGATTTTTTAAGATTTGTCCAAAATAAAAGAACAAAAAAATTCATTAAAAATCGAAAAATCACTGGAGCATGAACATTTGAACAAAATTGGTAGAAACCCACCCAACGCACATTGCCACCAAGTTTGAAGTTAATCTGGATGACGGTTTTGGAGAACAAGTAGAAAATGTGAATTAGCATTAGAATGCCCATTGACTTCCATAGTAATCAATAGGAAAGCTGCATTGACCGACAAGTACCAGAATTGAAAAAATCGTTAAAAATCAGATATCCGCAGCATTCCCACATAGTGAACAACTTTGTTAGACCCTTCTACAAGGAACATTTCCACCATGTTTCAGCTTAATCTCAGTGACTGTTCTGGACAAGAAGTCGAAAATAGCTATAACACACAAAAATTCATGAAAAATTAGGAAAAAATTGCAGCGCCACCTGGTAAACAAATAAGGACTAGGAGTCCCAGGGAGGGTTCCAGTGTAATATCAAAGCAATTGGGTGAGCGGTTTCGGAGAAGAAGATTTTTTAAGATTTACCCAAAAAAGAACAAAAAAATTCATTAAAAATCCAAAAATCACTGGACCGCGACCATTTGAACAAACTTGGTAGAGACCCACCCAAGGCACATTTCCACAAAGTTTGAAGTGAATCTGGCTGACGGTTTTTGAGAAGAAGTCGAAAATGTGAATTGTGGACGACGGACGGACGACGGACGGACGACGGACCCTCAAAAAACCTCAGCTGACTGACAAGTCAGCTGAGGTAAAAATTCAGTGCTTTGTTGTTATGCTTTATAGATCTAATCAGATGTTCCACTAGATAATAATTCTTGGTATTTGAAGTATATATAAAATATGTACGTCCCGTTGTATCAATTGTGTTGAAGTAGAATGTCCGTGAATCACTTTTGATTAAGTATTGTAAGAGATTTTATGTATCGACAGTTTATGTTCATAAAGTTGTAAAAACTTTATGGTACATGTTTTTAAAAGTAAAATTAAAAGTTAATTTATTTTGAAGAATTAAAGATTAAAAAGTGCTGGCTGTATCCTGTGTGGTCGGTCTCTTGTCGCCTTTAAATGGAGTGGTGAGATAGTCGGGCATCGGGTTGTACATTAGGGGCTGGTTACGTTCATCGTTCGGAGCTTTCTTCTTCTTCTTTTCCTGTGTATTAATAAAAGTAGACCTGTAACGGTGGTATTTTCGGTTGAATTGTTCCATAGGTACATCAATAGGTGCGGGGTTATATTTAAGTTTCCCCAGGATTATGTGTTTGTGGTGCTTGACGAACTGCTTGGGTGTAGTATGTATTTCACTAGCGCACGGAGTTGGTCCGTTGCTGTCAGAATCAGAGTCACTTAAGTCCAAGCCTAGGTCCTGCAATATTTTTTGTCTCTTGATGTATTTATCTACTTGTTTCTTTGACGGTAGTCTAATTATCCGTAACATGGGCTTCTCTTA
Source organism: Hermodice carunculata (assembly GCA_964020975.1). NCBI lineage: Eukaryota > Metazoa > Annelida > Polychaeta > Eunicida > Amphinomidae > Hermodice > Hermodice carunculata. Next base: position 88,587,855 of record OZ026626.1, read on the forward strand.
CGTGTCGCAGGGGAGCGGCACAATCGGTATTCCTGATGTTGTATGACTTTTTTCGAACATCCGGAATACCGCCATCGGTGTTTTCTTGACGCTGATGAGTTTCCCAGGTGTTTACTTCGCCTCTTGTGGTAGAATGGAATCCAGTACGATCGGTGTCGCTGTAATCCCCGGGTGTTTGATTTTCATGTGTCTGTTGAAATTGTCTGTGCGGTTGCATGTTGCTCCGCATGTTCTGCATTTGTAGCGCCTTGTTGGGTGCTGGTGATGTCTAGTGATGTGTTGTCTTAAATTTTTCCATTTCGCAAATCTTTTGATTTTTGTGCAGAAGAAACACTGCCACATGGTGAGAGTCCTAGTAGGTTTCTTCACGTCAACCCCTCAACGCACAGACCTTATTCTGCTTAGGAGCAATTGCAAAAGGTTTGGCAGGCAACTTAGACTACTTCACCATTTTCATAAAAACAATACTTCAGACCAAATCCCATCCACATCCGGGCCAATCCACAGACCCTCCAGGGGGTGGACACCTGCGCCAGGCCAAAACAGAATACTAGACTCATTCATTCACAGTCTAGAAGCCGATATTATGAATCTACAAACCAAGAGAACCCACTCCAACATTAGCAAAGCTGAGCGCAAAGCATTACGGGACCTTACGTCAGACCCGAACATCACTATTAAACCAGCAGATCAAGGAGGCGCTGTAGTCATTCAGAACACGCGGGACTACACAAAGGAAGCCATGCGACAACTAGGGGATCGAGATTACTATCTACCCCTCAACAAGGATCCAACAAAAAAATTCAACACAGACATTAATAAATTTATAGAGGTATCATATAAAAACGGGCACATACAAAAAGATACGAAGACAGCACTCACTACTGTATTTCCATCTACACCCAGTATATAGTTTTTTCCTAAAATCCATAAAGCGACTGTACCAGGAAAACCTATCGTCTCTGCCGTAGGAGGACCCACGGAAAAAATTTCCCGATTTGCGGACTTCTACATCAAACCACTTGCCCAACAATCACCATCTTACATCGAAGATACCACTGATTTTTTAAATAAAATTCAAGGTTTAGATATTGGACCCGATGACATCATGGTAACCCTAGACATTAGTTCCTTATATACAAATATCCCACACAGAGAGGGAATACTTGCCTGCAGAACAGCCCTTAACAACAGAACCGCAGTAACACCACATACCTGGTTCCTATTAAGACTCTTGCACTTTGTTCTCACAAAGAATGCCTTTATCTTTAATGATAAATCCTATCTTCAAATTAAGGGCACTGCCATGGGAACTGCCTGCGCACCGAACTTTGCTAGCATATTCATGTCCAAACTCAAACAAGAACTCATTCAAAACGTGCCTTTTAAACCTAAAATCTGGCTTCGTTTCATCGATGATATATGGATGCTTTGGTCACATGGCACAGAGAAACTCCAGGAATTTATTAACACCATCAACAATTCACACCCCACTATTAAATTCACAACGGAGATTTCCGATAAAGAGATTCATTTCCTGGATGTGACACTCATAAAACAAGGCCGAATCATTAACACTAAAGTTTACAGCAAACCCACGGATGTGCACACATATTTATTATACACTTCATGCCACCCTAAAAGTTGCCGAGATGCCATCCCCTGCAGTCAATTCCTTTGAATTAAACGAATATGCTCTAGACACAGCGACTTTCTAATCCAAGCAGACGAACTCAAAAAGTATTTCTTGGAGAGGGGATACCCTGACAGATTATTAAATCGCGCCCTACAGAAAGACGAGGCACAAAATCGAACTAATCTCTTGACTAAAAAGAACCCCACGCAACATGACAACACTATCCATTTCATCACACAACATAACCCAAATATACCTATCTCACGTGAAATTATTTCCAGGAACTGGAACCTTCTCAAACATCACAACGATACCGCCCCCTTACACAATAAACAGATACGCGTCATCTACTCTAAAGGTGCTAATTTAAGAGACCTTCTTGTTAAATCGAAATTCATGCGAGGAAGTCCCCCAAAGGGATCTTTTAAATACAACACTGATTGCCCCACATGTCCATACATCAGCGAAAGATCAACTTTCAAGAGCTCAGTAACAGGCAAATCATACAAAATCAACCACAACAATACTTGTCAAACTAACAGTGTCATCTACGTTATTGAGTGTAAAAAATGCCACAAACAATACATAGGCCAATCCTCCAAAACCTTAAACATGAGATTCCATGGACATCGCTTCGACATAAGAAATAATTCAGCCACAAGTGTTCCCGCCCATTTTTCGGAATCCTGTGACGTCGAAGATCTTTCCATATATGGCATAGATCACATCACACAACAAGACAATATATTACGTCACAATAAGGAAGTGGCTTGGATCAATGAAATTAATACCATTCAACCCTTGGGCCTAAACAGACGTGAAGAAACCTACTAGGACTCTCACCATGTGGCAGTGTTTCTTCTGCACAAAAATCAAAAGATTTGCGAAATGGAAAAATTTAAGACAACACATCACTAGACATCACCAGCACCCGACAAGGTGCTACAAACGCAGAACATGCGGAGCAACATGCAACCGCACAGACAATTTCAACAGACACATGAAAATCAAACACCCGGGGATTACAGCGACACCGATCGTACTGGATTCCATTCTACCACAAGAGGCGAAGTAAACACCTGGGAAACTCATCAGCGTCAAGAAAACACCGATGGCGGTATTCCGGACGTTCGAAAAAAGTCATACAACATCAGGAATACCGATTGTGCCGCTCCCCTGCGACACGCAAGGGAAGCCCATGTTACGGATAATTAGACTACCGTCAAAGAAACAAGTAGATAAATACATCAAGAGACAAAAAATATTGCAGGACCTAGGCTTGGACTTAAGTGACTCTGATTCTGACAGCAACGGACCAACTCCGTGCGCTAGTGAAATACATACTACACCCAAGCAGTTCGTCAAGCACCACAAACACATAATCCTGGGGAAACTTAAATATAACCCCGCACCTATTGATGTACCTATGGAACAATTCAACCGAAAATACCACCGTTACAGGTCTACTTTTATTAATACACAGGAAAAGAAGAAGAAGAAGAAAGCCCCGAACGATGAACGTAACCAGCCCCTAATGTACAACCCGATGCCCGACTATCTCACCACTCCATTTAAAGGCGACAAGAGACCGACCACACAGGATACAGCCAGCACTTTTTAATCTTTAATTCTTCAAAATAAATTAACTTTTAATTTTACTTTTAAAAACATGTACCATAAAGTTTTTACAACTTTATGAACATAAACTGTCGATACATAAAATCTCTTACAATACTTAATCAAAAGTGATTCACGGACATTCTACTTCAACACAATTGATACAACGGGACGTACATATTTTATATATACTTCAAATACCAAGAATTATTATCTAGTGGAACATCTGATTAGATCTATAAAGCATAACAACAAAGCACTGAATTTTTAATAAACAATCTTTATTGAAACAGATGAGAACATTACGTTGTGAATGCAAAACACGGGAATGAACTATGTAAAATTAGCACCGACTTGTGCACTCACTGACCCCCATAGTAAGAGTATTATGGCATCACATCCAATAATAAATTACCAACAACATTGTAACTCCTCAATTGTGAATATACTTACCCTATTTTAATAAAAATACGCTCCTTTCCCCTGAAGAAGGTGAATTAGTCACCGAAACTAGTCGGGAATGCAAGGAGCCATATACACAAACATATTTCTAGGTGTCAGAGTTTATTTCAGTACTTATGATAGACCTGTTGGTTCTTGTTAGCTATATAATCGATCTGTTAAGTGATAAGCTGATTGTTTTCTGGCTAATGGCCCATAAATTTTGGCAGAGTAGGCAATTGAAACTGCGCATAGCAGCTCTGGGACTGGTATTATGGCCCACAATGTTCGATTGGGAGATGACCAGATAGATGTAAAATAAAGAGTCACTTGAACAACGAAGTTTGCTGTTTTCCATCATGAGAAAAAAAAATTCCCACAAGTGCACAAAATTTATTATAGTTTCCCGGAAAAAATGAGAATGACTTGCAGGCCTCAGCAACAGTGCTGGCCGCTTCCCGTCGCCACCACAGAGCACATTTTGACACAAAGCCCATGTGGTCTTACATGTGTATTTTGCCATCAAAACTACTCGATTCAGACCAGAAATGAGCTTGACAGGTACTCCATGTGCCACATATGGAAACTCATGAAACTGGTATGTAATTTCCCCCGTCAACCATGACCGTGAGTGACTTGTGCATAGTTATCACTGCATCTGCTTTGCATGGGTCAGGGCCCTCTTCTGGGTACAGTCTTTAGTGGGGTGGCAACACAATAGCATAGCCCCCAAGACTCTTGAGTGTTGGCTTCTGTCTAACAAAACATCTAATCACAATTTTATATAATATATGGCATTGAAGCAATAGAATACAACACACTGATACCTTCTCCAAAGACCATTTCTTGTGATAGACCATGATACAAGGTGTCACTTTTTCTAATAAGTTCAGCTTTATTTTCAGACTATGCATCTGCCATATGATACTATTTTTGATGGCACTAGGGTGATCTTAAATAACAGGTGGCACTCTTCATATTAACAACTACCACTCAACTCCAGATGGTAGGTACCAATGTTTGCTAACAGCCCCTACTCAAGGTGTAAGTACCAAATTATGTTCACAGCCACTACTCAACTCGAGTTGGTAGGTACCACTGTGTATGTTAACAGCCACTTCTTGACACAAGGTGGTGACCAAATTAACATGGCCCAAGAACATGCCCTGTAAATATTTGCAACAATGTGACTTGTGCTTTTTCTTTATGTTATCTTAAGCCATAAATCCAGGTTAAATGTCACTGAAAACAGAATTGCTGAATCCTGTTAAAGGGGCAATGATTCATTATTCATGACCAGTGTCATGCCCAGGGGCACGAATGTCTCGCCAGCGTAATTCAAGCCACTCATAAGTTTTTTGGTGACGGACGGCCGGACAGACGGTTGGACGTCCGTACGTCTGGAAAGTGACTGCTTAGTCTCACCAACAGCTTCTGCTGGCAAGACAATAATAATAAACCCCATAAATTTTTGACCTGGTGTATCTGCACAGTATTTGTGTGCTGTACTGTGACTGTTCAGGAACACCATGAACACCCTGCCCTTCAAGCCGATCTACACCTAAATGTCCCACTTCCAGTAGCAGTCCCCTGGCCTCACACCTATCCATGGCACTTCAGAAATAAATATGTTTTAGTGTGTGAAAATATCCAAGGCTGCTCTGTCCTTATCTTTATTTATTTATTTATTTTTTTTTTATCTTATGCTACTTGCCACAAACAAGTTTTGGGATTTTTGGACTTGCAAAATATGTTGAGATGCCTCCCTAACCCCTGACAAAAATGGAAAACTTTCTCTTCGGGACCAAGACAAAGCCTCCAGCCAGCATCCTGCAGGGAGTACCAAGCCTGATGTGATTAATTAGCAGATGTAGACAGTGCGCAGCACATCAAAGTCTTCATCTCTGCCCTGGGTTTGCCTTCAAGGTCCAGGTAAGAGTACTACTATTACAGAGGGGCACAGCATAGAGATGTACCAAGGTCACAGGATATGGAAGGACAACAAAACTAAACTGCTAACTTTACCAGGTAAACAGATTTGCATGTAGCTAAACAAATTAAGAAATTAACCATACATCGATGATCAACTTGATTTCATGGTTCTTCCACAAAATGGCTGAGATTCCATTGATGCACATCATGTCATATGTCACAATGTAGATGTAAAATGTACAATACTTAAATAGACGGTGTTATATGTCCCGGGTACAAACACCGTTATTTTTAATAACATTGTGACATATTTTACAGTGGAATCTTGTGACAATTTGTATCACTTTTTGGGACTCAGAACACAATAGACATGCTGCTCTGTTGAAAGGTTACAGCAAGATATCACACCAAAACAATTATAACAACTAAATGAACAAGCTTTAGCTGTTAAAAAAAGAAAAGTATACAAATAGAGTAATGTGACAATGTGCCATATATGGAAGTATTTAATACAGGATCAATTGGCCATGGCACCTGCCAGGTGGGTGGGTGGGTGGGTGGGTGCCAATATGGGGGTCATGTGACCTACTCACATGACCACAAAAAGTTTCTGGAATTCTCCCACACTTTGTTATTTTTGAATTTGTGTGCAAAGGGTTAAGTGTGTTGTGTGTGGTAGCAGATTACAAGGAATACTCCAGTTCATAATTCTCCTAACTTAGTCCTGATGCTTTCATTTAACACTAACAGACAAGTGCAGCCTGTTTGATTCAATCTGTACTGTTGATCCTTTTGTCTTGACTGGATCTAATGATCCAGTCGGCCATTGGTGTGAACTGCTTGTAGTGTTAAATCAGTCACAGAAAACAGCCTAAAAATCACCATGCCGGGCAGGTTCGCATGCACAGATGGCCCACATTGCAGATCAGGTGCACATCTGTGTTTCAGACTAAGATGGACCCAGGGACAAGAATGGTATAGTGTGAACAAAAGGTTGTTCACGGTAACACCCCAGGTACTGCTGAGAAAGACCACCCTACCAAAACCCCCACCCCATTGAGGATGGAGTTTGTTCGGGTCAGGATATTTTTCTAGGATAAAACTACATCATTAGCGTTTATGTACAGAATGGACCATTACTTCTAACTCTAATTAGTTACAAGCTGCAAAGTACCCAGAGAGGTTGGTAGTTTGTTGAACCCTAAGACCATTAAGCTGGACATAAGCCATGCAAATAACAGTGCAGCTATTGTCAAGCTAAGTGCCAGCAGTGGCCCGATTACAGGAAGTGGAGGAACTGGTGCTGGTGCCAGTCAGCATTTTTAACTCATGGGGCTGAATTCCAAGACAGTGGAACTTTTGAGGCAGCAGGATCTGGACAATTCAGGGCCCTATGAAATGGTACTATTTATATTGAGTCCTTCTCTTTAGTTCACACTGAAAAAAGTTGCAAAAGTTGTTTTATGGGCAAATTATTGCTGAAAATCATATACATAGTGAAAATCTATGCCTAGGGAAACAGATATTTTAGTGGTGAGGTTTTCTTTGTGTGTAAAGTGCTAGGAAAGATGTAAGTACCAATTAAATATGCAGCACTTATGTGAGATGTAAATATAATCTAAAATTTTATCCCATCATACATGGAGCAGTTGACACAGAATATTGTGTGCGAAAAATAGAAAATCCAGAAAAGATGTGATTTCTGTTCAATTTAACTTGCATTGTCATACAACTTTGACACAAAAAGAGCAATAAAATGCACTGAACTTGGTGCCCAAAATGCAGGAATTGAAAAATTTTCCCAGGGGGGCAAGCCCCCGGCCCCCCCTAGAATGGCTGCATGCCTTCAGCACTTGCCCTGCCAACAGTGTCACTAAATGAACTAAATGACCTCACCAAAGTTTTTTCCTTCCTACAGCTCTGCAATTGTGGCACCCTAACCCCTCTCCACCCTGTTAGGATTGTTCAGGATTTGAAGACTTGAATTCAAGGCTAAAGCTCAGGTTTGGCAGATCCTACTGACGCAGGCTCTGCACAAGTTGAGAGACTGGCAAGACTCACGAGCAGCCCCATCAGTGCAAGTGAGGGCTCTAAATGTTAATAAGGATGGCTGAGAATACGTATGACACATGCACGGCCTGCATAAGATGGCAGCACCCATGCACAACTGCCTTCAGGTGATTGTCACCAGAATGACAGAAGTGGATAGCACGGAGGCTAAAATGCAGCAACTGGAAGCAGACCTGCTTGTAGCTCAGGTGCTGCAAGAGCTGCAGACAGCACATGGAGATCTGGCTGCTGATTTACTTGCACAAGGATCCCTAATGAGTGCACTTCAACGCCAGCCTGCCTAGCATGTCACCGAACTGTTGGTTAATATTTATAACAGCTTAAAGGTAGGACCTATCTTGTACATGTACAAAAACATGTTGAAATAGTCGACAACACACTCGCCTGAAACATAAAAGGTTGAATAGATGGCCAGGGGGATCTGTCAAAGATGCAGGGTTCACACCGACGGGACTGGCCTAATATCAATCATGTCCAATGGAACAAACAAACACCCAGTAATCTAAGCATGATAAATAATAAATAACAAGTGAATAAATCTTTTGAATGAGAAAAGGGAGTGGCCTCCCCCAACGTGTTTCGGGCCCTGGGCAGCACGTCATCAGGGGACAGGAGGCTCAATCCAATTTTCACTGGTCTGATATACAACTTAAGTGCTGATCAGAGGCTCAGTTTTCTGGATAATCATACAAGAGAACTTTCCGAATGTAGTTTGCTTATTGTGACATCAATGTTCATTTCTGTCCAGTTTATAACTCCTGCCACCCATACCCACCAAAAATGTTCCATCCCGTACAACCAGGCACTACACATGAGGGGCATATGCTCAACCAACCATGAATTCCACGCACATAAGGCAGACAACTCACCACCAATCTAGTGACACGTGGCTATCCATCCAAGATAATACAGGAAGCCATTTCCCGCACTTTCACACAGCCACGTGCTATGCTCCTTGCACCGAAATGGCACACAGCCACAAACACAGACATAATCAACTTTGTAGTAACACACAACTCTGAAAACCCCATCACTATTGCTCTGATTGAGAAATATTTACCAATATGAAGTCAACATATGGACACGGTCCACAGTTATAACAAAACACACATGATCTGCTACAAAAGACTACCCTCCCTTCGCGCTAAACTAGTCCACTCTGATTTTGATAAACCCAAACCAAGATCAGGTGACAGACCATGTGGACATCAGTGCGTGGCCTGTCCATACATGTATATGATAAAAACTAACTAATTTATAAGCAAAATCAAATACATCATCAAACAAGAAATCACATGTCGCTCTACAAATTTAATATGTATCATAGAATGTTCCAAACGCCATAAGCAATACGTAGGTCAGACGTCACAACCATTTGTAAAACATTTTTATGGACACCGACAAGACATCAAAGACAAAAAGCCAAAATCTATTTCGTTGCACCTACAACAATGCCCACATTCAAACGTCATAATATATGAAAAAAAAAATTGTATTGTCCTAGCTCATTCACCCATGATAACAGTACCTCATAGCTTTATATCACACTGTGTGTATATATGGGAGGAAAACCACACATCTACCCGCTCAGAAAAGGCATCAGCTCTTTTCTGATTGCCCCTATTTAGGGCATCCATAAAACGGAAATTCTGCTGGATCATAAAGCCCAATACACATGTGAACCAAGTGACCCAGTGGGTCCACTTAATTACCTTTCCTTATTTTTAAAGAGTTAACTTCCATTTCAAGCAGACAATTTGAAATGGACTGACTGTGATAACCAATCACAGCCAATGCACACCCTGACCTCACATCAGCACAATGCATGTGTATTGCCTGACCACGGAAAGTTACCTGTGCATATATATATATATATATGGGCCCCAATCAGTTTTTCATTAGTTCCTGGCGAGTTCATTTGAATGAAATCGGTAGAACTTATACCTCTTCCATCGAGGCCACTTGCCCCGTCTTATAGGTCATAATATGTGGCATGCAAAAATTAACATGCCATGACAACATAATACGCACAACACACGAAGCCCCCTGAATTCACGAGCTCAACACGGTAACTCCATCAGGCCTAAACTCCTGGGCAGAAAGATATTAAAGTGCATTTTTTGTGAGAAACAATACTGACACAAGCAGTCACTTAACAGACATGTCAGTAATTAAGAAACACAGAGATGATCATATTCTTACAATTGCAGTGTGTGCCATAAAACATACGAAAGGATGGACAATTACAGACTTCACTTCAGGACCCATGATGTAGATTTCCAACAGCCAGGTATATGATATCAACCAGGGACTGCAGCAATGAAAATGACCAAATACCGCAGACCTTTTGCAACTGACTTGACAACAGTCAAATTTAAAGTAGTCACCCAACCAAATTAAAGCTGACACAAAAGAACACTGGGAAAGGGAAATCCAGATAACTAGAAACATGATAACATTAAGGCCAAGATATCTTGATGAATATGTGGGACACAGACTGCCTCACTCATTTCCAAACACACTCATTTGGCATAAGAAACTATTACAGGATATACCTGTACTAAGAAACGATTTATATCTATGCGATGAGGTAGATGATGGGTCACCAACTCCCCCCTTTTTTGGCTGATCCTTGTTCTGTACTTTACAGGTCACAGGACAATACAACAGGATGGATTACAACATTGATACATCAAGGGGGACCAAGAAACAGAAGAGGAAACAAGACCAGATGGACATACATTTACATATATATATATATATATATATATATATATATATATATATATATATATATATATATATATATATATATATATATATATATATATATATATATATATATATATATATACATATTTATTTATTTATTTATTTATTCATAAGAACTTTTATTAGCACAAGATTAAACATGACTGAAATAACTTCATTTGATACATGTTTCTGTAAGCGCTCATAAATAAGTTTATACAAAATCAGTAAAGATCATAGGAACTGTAACGCCCCAGCTGGAGAGAAATGAACATTGACATCACAATAAGCAGACTATATTTGGAAAGTTCACATGTATGATTCTCCAGAAAAACCGAGCCTCTAATCAGCACTTGTTGTATGTCAGACCAGAATAAACTGGAGTAAGACTCCCGTCCCCTGATGAAGTGCCACCCAGGGCCCGAAAGGCGTCAGGGGAGGCCACTCCCTTTTCTCATTACAAAGATTTATTCACTTGTTGTTATTTATTATTTATGGTGCTTAGATTGCTGGGTGTTGTTTGTTCCATTGAACATAATTGTACATGTACAACAAGCAAGAATATTTTACAAAAGCCAAGGTGTTGGTCGATGGTTGAAGAGCATTTTTATCAGGTTAACAGTCAATGGAATGAAGACATGACCACAAATCTGTACAAAACAATACAGCTCACAATCATGGACATGTTTCTTTAAATCAGTGTGACCAAAATACACACTTCCTTGCAAGAACTTCATATGCTTTGTGAAAGAAAGAATTTTCATCAATTATGAATTGATTCTCATTGTTAGTAGCAGTGGTTAGTGTGAGTGAAGTTGAAAAATCTGTCTTTGTAGTTCACACAGGAGAGGGGCAGTGTGGGTCAGAGGATTGTTGGGGATGAGCCTCCAGCCAATCACAGGACAACAACACAGGCAAGCATTACAGGGTACAGCTATACAGGACAACTACACAGGTTGGCATCACAAGACAGCAACACAGGCAAGCATCCCATTTGAATACAGTACAGTTGAGACTCGATGTGATTACCAGGGTAAATGGGGGCAAGAGTGCATGTTTTATCGAAAGCTCTGTACAAAGGACTGATTTTACATAACAGAATAAAAGATTGGTGTAAATTTCAAGTATTGTGGATCTTGACATGTGGACATAATGCAAGAACATACTCATTGGCTGGTGAGATCAACACAGACTGTGAACACTTTGTCTGCACAGTGTAGAGAAATCTGAACCGTGATGGATGACCTGGTTCAAGAATCTGTGTCCGTGGATCTTCTGCCATAATCATGAAACATGTCCCTCTGTATCGGGACAAAAATGTTCCTGTGAATAAGCAAATATGACAAGGCAAGCAGCCAAGGTAGTAATAGCAAATGTGTGACACTTTGCAACCTTGGATAGGTCTCATCAGGCACTGGCAGGGATTTGAAAATGCTTCCATATTTATGATGAGGGGTAACAATTGCGTTGCTACGTTGTGCACGTCTGGGAATAAGCTGCTGATGAGCACCCCACAACAGGTGAAGCATATATGGTCTGCCAGTCACTTCACAGCCAAGACTGTCACATTTCTGGTTACTGAAATAATTACAGATTCACAAAGATCTGAAGATTGAGCTGATCCAGTAACTAGATTCTTGAGCATTTTGGAGCCTACTTTCAAAGACTGTGTCAGGCCAAAAAAAAAAAAAAAAAAACAAACAAACAAAAACAAAAAACCTGCATGCTCTTTAAAGGTACAGGTGTCTTTCTACTGCACATGGTCCAGCAAGTGTCACCCAGCCTCAAGCTAACTTACCACTGGCTTCAGTGGAAACAGCATACCTAGCATGCAAGAGCTACACGTATGTGCTTTATAAATACTTTGGATGGCCTTGTTGAAGTAGGTACTAAGAAATGGCCTGAAGAAATTCTAAGGCACTTACTGAATGTTAATTAATTAATAAAGTAGCATCATTAGTCAAAGAAAATTATCAAAAAGCACCCATACAATATGAGGCTTAGCTGCCATAAACATTTGATATGGTAGCATTTGGCTATCAGTTGCCAATTAAAAGGATGGACAGCCAAACCAACAACTCTTACTTAAAAATAAGCCTATTATGATTAATGAGAGTGTGTTAGAGGTATCCAGCACAATGGCCACTTCTTACACTCAAATAAATGAAGAGTATTAAAGCATGTACACTAATGACATCAAGCCACAATATACTGTGAATTCATTTAATTTTGCTGTGTCCTTATTTTCGCTTATTTCACTGATGGTTCAAACAGTGAAATTAAGAACACAGTGAAAACAACTTTTTAAAGTGGCATTGATTGGAAGTAAAACTAAACTTCCAAATTTGAAGTCTCAGTCCAAAATGAAAAAAAACCCCATGAAAATAAACATATTCACAGTACATGTGCTGATAATGAAAAGAATGATGACTTGATCCCTGAGTATCAACAATGACACAACATACATGGCTTCTTTCCAATGTCTGATATAGACTATATAGATGGGCATCTGAGTCCCTGTACATCAATATTTCTTCAGGTTTGTCTTTTACATCTGCTTAATTCCTGCTCAAATCACCCAAAAGAGCATGGAATTTGTCAATGGCTTCAACGCTTGTATTCTCTTTCATTTCCTGTCACACAATTAACAGAAAACATTTTTGCTGAGAATTGTACATGTAGCTGAGACCTACATCACAGTAGTATGTTGCAGGTCAACAACTTTCTTTGCACATGTTGAGTGCATTGTACCTAACTGAAGAAAAGCTGTTGACTCAGGTCTTACTGCAACCAGGAAATGGTTAGTCCAAACAGACTGACACTGACGTGGTGACATTTATCATTCCTGACCCTGGAAGCATGGCACTGGCTCAGCAGAATACAGCTTGGGCGACACATAGACAAGTAAGAGCCCACCTGTCCTTAATGCAGACATGTACTGAGGGACACGATGCCAAAGGTAGCTACAAATGTTTAGACTGAAGATCTATGATGCAAGGCCCCAATAGAAAACTTTCTCACCATGGAATGAGATGGAAATGACATTAATAAGACAATATGTCTGGCTGCAAATGGTCATCAAGTGATAAAGTGAATGGCTTCCAATGTTCATCAAAGTGACATAATGACTGCAGACATGTAACTTCTGTTTTACCTCTTTCAGATGTGACAGGGACAAAAGACATGCTCATCAGGCACAGGCAGCTGATACTTAGGAGATGAGTCTAGCTGTTAAAAAGAAGGGGGGGGGGGCAATGAAGCAGCTAAACTGACTTATGTATTTAATCAACTCAAATCTAACATCTGTTTTTTCCTTTATTTTCATGGTCACTCTGGCTGCCCCTGTCTCATATCAAGTCGAGCAAACATGGTGGAGCAGCTTGACGTCAAGGACCTATTTGGTTCTAATGTTTCCATATTTACTGTGATAACATTTCCTGTAATGGGCTCAAGTAAAATAAACAGGGGAATTTCACCAGTTGACTGAATTAGCCAATGCCAACGGTTTATCTGCTGTGGGGCTTTAATTATCAGGTCAGGTAAAATACAGTACAGTTGTATATCACAAGTCAAGACTGCTGTCACAACTAGCTGTCATGTTCAAGTTTGACTCAGCTCAACTCAACCCATGACAATTAATGCCAGACAAGAGAAAGACTACAGATTCTACCAAAATGCCCAGTCCTAGGCACTGTTGAAAGAACAAGAAGTACCATGCAGCCTTCAAGCCAAAAGTTATCGCTGAGCAACACGGAAACAGACACACACAGAGATTATTTGGAGTAAATGAGATGCTGGTCAATAACTGGAGAAAGCAAATGGGTCACCCTGGAAGCCATGCAAAGTAGCAAGCATGCCAAATGTGGGCTCAAGCAAGGGATGTGGTCAACCCCAGAGAAATTTCTCAAGCTGCACACATGGATCACAAAAAGGAGGCAAGATGGACACATTGTCAGTAGATCTGCAATTAAACAACAAGACCTGCACATTGCAGTGAAAGAAAAGATGTAAGATTTCAAGGCAACCAATAACTGGTGTTCTCATTTTGTGAAATACCACAGCCTCACTAAGAGCAAGAATCCATTTTGCACAGATGATGCTAGCCCACCACAAGATTATGATAACTGATTTTCATTCATATGTGATCAGGGTGAGGTAGGCAAACAATTATGCACTATCACTGATTGGCAATATGGGTGAGACCCCAATGACACGCTAAATCAAGCCTACGGATTGATGAAGTTCATGCACCCGATACAGTGATGTTACCATCCTTCTGATTGGTGGATACTGACCAATCAGAGCATCCCTTCATTCCAAGAATTTTCCGGTGTGGGTCAACAAGTAGTTTCTGTTTCAGTGGGTTACACTTCACAATTTTGGCAGCAATTCTTTAAAACTCCATTTTATTTTCACAAAATCACCCACCTCGTGTCCCTGTCACCACCTGTATACACACCCGTAATATGTAACTGCATGGCTTAGGAAATAATAGACTGGATTGTTCAAAATTTGTCTCTTTAATTTTTTTTCCTTGTTTCACAGAGGTTATTGTATGTTTTTGGTGGTCCCCAAATTTTTTTATTATTGCAAGAAGACTGCATGTGGCCCTTTTTTCTTTCATTTACATGTAGTGTGAGTTTTTATTGAATGCAACAGTGCTGGCAACCTGGTGGAGGTATGTTTTTTGAAGATTATGAAACAGCCAGTGGCGTAAGCTGAGAGGTCCTCATAGGGGGGTCCAGGAGCATGCTCCCCTGGAATTTTTCTTTAAAAAAAGACATCAAAATATGCATTTTCATGGCATGTGAGGGTTGCTTGGATTCAAGCTTGAGTGGCGGCATCAGTGCTAAACATGCTGCAGCTGCAAGAGGCATAGCAGCTTAATTTGCCTTGAAAATATCACTGTGAAAAGAAGATTTGTTAAAATTTACCACATTATTTATTTAGACTGACATTTGTGGTAATTTTCGTGATTCTTTGGGAGTTGGGAGCACAGACAACACATGCCTGAATTTGTAGGAGACTCCCAAAAGATTCAGGAGCGCTGGCAAAAACACTGATGCAAGTGCATTGAACATTCAGTGACTTATGAATTCATGACTGTGTTTCTCTTTTGAACAATGAGTTGAACACACATATGGACCATACATTTACATGAACAAGTTTATGAACAATTAAAGACTGAATCTGTGTCAACTACAGAGAACTGAATGGCTACTGTTCAAGTGAAACAAGTACATGTACATGCAGATTTGTTGAAGGAGTGAAGGTTTATACAATGACACCTCGCATTTTGTGCTTAGGCTGTTGCTGTCCCAGCCTGGACCAGTTTTGCGTAGATTGACTTTCACTGTCCTAGGTAAGGAAGACTATTTTAGTTCAATTAGCATATGTCAAGGCCTACATGGAGCCAGCCCCCCCCCCCCCCCCCCCCCCCCCCCGAAAAAAGGACTACAGTGGTGAAACCTGTTTAGAGAGACCACTGTGAGGAAAGACGACCTGCCTTTTCAGACCAGGTTTACCATGTCCCTTTTGCTATCTTTCCCATGTTATTGCACCTCTGTTGAGACCACCTGCCTCATGTGGCCACTTTTTAGCCTGCCCTAGGGGTGGTCTCTCAAAACAGGTTTTACTGTATAATATTTTTATGTATGGATTTGCTTTAAATGTAGATTTACAACATTTTTGATATTTTTATTAAACATCCTGTCACCCTATAAGGGTGACAACACTTCAACACTTACAAACCTCAGTTTGCTCTGTGGTGTGCGTGCGTGTGTGACAGGGGGCATAAATTTGATGTAGGAGCATGTTTCATTGACCCCATTGGTACAAGGTCTATTAATACCTGCACAATGGGGAGTGAAGAGCAGCACTTTACAGTGGTACTTGCTGTAACAGCCAATGGAACAAAACTGAGACCAACGTTATCTTGAGGAGGAAGACAATACCAAAAGAAAAACT
>OZ026626.1:88611768-88693268 GCA_964020975.1 Hermodice carunculata
GCTGACAAACAGAGTTAACTGACAATTTGACCACTGAGTTGTAACACATTACCAGGAATACTGATCATCTCAAGTTGACCACACACTGAGTTTCATTGACAAAAATCCTGAGCCAAACATATTGCAGAAACACGCCCACTGTTGCTTCATTAAAACATCGGACAGCAGACTGAGAAGCTATGTGTCACTTTCTTTCGCTGCATTTCATTCAATGTCATCAGCATTTAGCTTATGATAGAAGTGGTCGGCAATTTCCTGTGTGCAGACTACCACTGAGTTGTCTTTGACAGTGGTGTGACAAACTTTCAAAGGAGAGTTGCCTCAAAATTCAGATTTGTCAGTTTTCCCCCTGAGGGCCTCCACAAGGGTTCTGATTTCTTCACAAAAGCAATGACAAATCTTTTAACAGATCAAAAATTAAAGTTCTTTTAAACCAAACACTCAAAAACACAAAACAAAAGTTCAGTTTGACATTTTCATTTCTATAGTCTCCTTTGAAAAGTTGGGAAGCAGTTCAACACAGGCAAAATGTTGGAAACATTATTTTCGAAAGTTCAAAACCACTCAGTTGATCAAAGTCAAAAGAAATGCTAATCAATTTGACTTTTGGCTGTAGCTGTTCAAAACAAAAACAATTTTGTTATTTTTGAATTTAAAAAAATGAATTTCCCTGTTATTCATCAAATTTGATGAGGCAAATATGCAATCTTCATGCACAAAATTGTATAAATACACGCCTCCCTGTCATATTTAAAATCTTGCAGAAAGTACTTTTCATATTTATTTTGCCAATACCATCACACACAGTTTGCCAATGTTTTATACTCAAAAATGCCTCAGTGTAGTGACTGGTGTAATTTGTATGTCTTAGACCTGACATGTAATATCACAAAGTACTTGGAACAGTAACAATGTTAACCATCGCCTGTACGTGTCACACCCAGCTGTTTCCACACATTCCCAGACACAAACAACACATGTACTCACCCTGAACTCCCTACACATGCTAACTTTGGCAAACACAAACACCCACACACACTCTGGCATCCCTACACATGCTCACTTTGAGAAACACAAACATCCACACACAGGCACACACTCTGGCATCCCTTCACATGCTCACTTTGAGAAACACAAACATCCACATACAGGCACACACTCTGGCATCCCTACACATGCTCACTTTGAGAAACACAAACATCCACATACAGGCACACACACTCTGGCATCCCTACACATGCTCACTTTGAGAAGCGCAAACATCCACATACAGGCACACACTCTGGCATCCCTACACATGCTCACTTTGAGAAACACAAACATCCACATACAGGCACACACACTCTGGCATCCCTACACATGCTCACTTTGGCAGACACAACATTCAAGCTTCCAACCAAACAAATCCACATGCATTCACTTTTTTTAGTTTTTTTTATTTTTATTTTATATTTTTTTTGAAATTTTTGTGTTTTATATTTTTTTGGTATTTTTTCCTTTTTTTTTAATGAATGACATGAAGCACACATACAACCATATGTTCACACATGCACCCACTCACACATACACCATACAAAATGAAGATGTAGTTCCACGTATTGTCATCCAAGCAGAGGTCAAGTGAGTCCAGGTCAGCAGAGTGCAGATACGGTGCAGGGAGATCAAGAAGTCCATCTACTCCAGGAGACACGGAAGTTAGTCCATAGGGTAGGCCATGAAATTTTAGCATCAATTTTATTAGAACCAAAAAAATAAATAAACAAATTTAGAGCCAAACAGGAATATGCATTTTGATGCCAAATACTAAATCTTCACTGATGCTAAAATAATTTTATCTACACAATACCTATCAAAATAAAATCGACTGCAGCCAAAATAGTGATGCCAAACTGAAATTTATACTGATGTCCAAAATATTAATTTCTTTTTCATTTCTGTCATACTGAATTTACATCTGTTCCACAAATAAAGGGTACATGGCCTACCCAACTGACTGATGGACCCTGCAGTCCATCCAGAGGGCGTGCATGCATACAGATGCACAACTGCAACTTACCAAACCAAGTCCCATCAGGTCTCCAAGAGTCTCACATCCAAGGCATGGGATACATGGTGATCAGGCGAGCTGGCTCGGCGACCTCCGGCAGCTTTCCAACAATCTACTCATTGGAATTGAGGCAACAGAAACAGCTGAGCTGAAAGTGCTTCAGATGTCAAGCTCGGTATGCTAAAAAGTGTGTATCATAGATATTTTTATTGCCGTCTACATGGTCTAGGAAACTATATACTACTTGTGCAAGTGTCATTCACATATTGGCACTCTGATATCAAACTTTGGTCAGCAAAGAAACAAATTATATTTTCTCACCTAATTTCTTAAAACTGAACCATCAAAAATATGATGTTCTGTTTAATATCAAAACCAAACATTAAATATGATAAATGGTAATTTCTGACAATTTGAATCACTAAGAAAAGTGACAGTGATTTGCCTGTAGTCACAATGTCTCACAGCCAAAAATTACATTGTTTTTGCATTGCCACAGAAGGATATGACACAAGACGGCGATGATATGTTTGAAGTATGTTGTCAAACCTGCCCAGGACAGGTGGCCACCTCCACAACCTCAAGCACCCAGGCATCCAAAACCACCCCAGCCACAGAGATAAACAATGAGAAAAAACTCCTCAAAATATTCTGATCTTGTATTGAAATTCAAGAAAACTTCAACTTTACGATGTCACTTTAACACACAAAAACCATTTAACTCTGGCAACAAAGTTTTTAAACTAGTCCCGTGTCTCGTCTGTCATCAGTCTGTCATGGAGTGAGCAAACTGTCACATATTGTCATAAAATGTGACACCAGTTCCCTCAATCAGACAAGATCCATATGTAGGATGTGCCCACTCCTGCCGTCGGTCATGACCAGGACCAGGACCACGCATGTGTTGACCACACATGCAGATTTGTACCGTACCAATCATGAAGGAAACCCAGATATACATGTATCAATATACATTCCAAACATACATATGTAACTTCATAATACAGAAATGCAAATAAAGTCTAAGAGGAAGAAGAAAAATGAAAGCACTGCCATAAAAATAGAACAATTATTGCATCATCATCATCATCTCCTTTGCAAACTTCATAAAGTTTCACCTGGGGCACATCTGTGTGCAAAATGAAAGCAACCATGCAGCAATAAGAAGTAATTTTGTCCCAGAAACAGGCAGATGACTGATGCAGGCAGATTGTATCAGCTTTGCTCAGCAGAGCTAACACTCACAGCACCACCTGCTGAACAAATTAAGGTCGAAGCTAGAGTACTCAGAGACATTCACCTGCAATTCAACAATTGGCTACATGTGTTTCTGAGGAGAAAATGTTAGGAGAGATTCCTCCAAAGATAAACTAAGCATTTTATATAAACAGAAAATGAAAAAAAAAAAAAAAAGAAGTAAATGGACTCTAACCTGTTGGATAACTTTGCTGGAGATACACCCAAGGTATGTCCCCACCATGTTTGACAAGTTTGCAAGCAAAAGTCAGATCTGTTAATTTGACAGAATGACAGATGATGGACAAACAATGGATGCAGGACGTATGACATACATCAGATGACAGACCATCTTAAAACATCAGCTATGTCACAAGTCTTTTCAAGTAAAAATTCAGGCATAAGTGTGTGAACCCCATCAAGCAAGAGGACTGCGACAGTCCTGTGCTCAAACTTCTAAACACATATACTCAAGCAGTAGAATTGCCACTGGTTACCAGTAAATCATTTAAAATAACTGGTTACTAGTATATTAGCAACTTGTTGTGCATTGGTAAGTGTGCAGAAATTTGCATTTGCTTACAGGAGGGAATTTCCATGTAAACTATGTAAGAAATGGATAAACCAGCCAGCTTTGCACATAAATTAAAATAATGATGAAAAGGCATGAGCTTTAAAACATTTTCTTTTGCTGCCAATTATTTTTGAAAGGGACTTGAAATTGTAATGCACAAGTGTGCCGACTATATTTACCAAAAGACTCAGAGAGCATGTATAATCTCACCAAGAGAAATCATAGGCAAGCTGAAGGTGAGTCAACCGCCCAGTACATTACTAAAGTGCATAAACTGGCAGTATAATTGCAATATTACCAGCATAGAAGAAAGAAATTAAGCAATATGGGACCAACTAGTAGCAGGTGTATACAAACCACATGGGAAACTCGGACAGAAATTAATAGAGGAGTGAGCCACAAATGGCCTAAGCCTAGAAAAGGCAAAAAAATTGTGTACAGCTTCCGACATTATAAGAAACAGACAGAAAGACTTTGAGAGATTAGGCACATCCACAGGTGCCAGTGGCAGTAATGAGATACACGCATTAACCAAGAGACCACATGGTGGTCTCAATTCCACCAAAGAGGTCGTGGGAGCAGAGGTCAAGGCCGGGGACATGGGACCAGTTGTGGATGTGGCTAAACTAACCAACCAGCACATAATCGTCCTCACGTGTTAAGGAACCCCTGTGGCAAATGTGGCCACACCAGACACTATAAGGGACGCTGCCCCGCAAGAAATCAACAGCTCAGAATCTGCCGCGGATATAGTCACTTCACAAGCTGTTGTGGATCAGTGCACTTGATAGAAGAGACTTGTGACCCAGGAACTGAAGACATGCAACCTGGAACAACATCAATGTGATGACTTTGAAAATTTGGTGATGGAATCCATTGAGACACAGGCACAGAGTGAAACTAAACAAACTGAATGGAAAATCAATCTCTTCATAAATTACATGCCTGTAACTTTCAAAATAGACATTGACATCAGAAAAAATACTCTCCCAAAACACTTATACTTTGAGAAAAACAAATGACAAGATGTACAGCTCAAAAACAAGACTGACTGGCTATACTTCAGCACAGCTCTAAGCCAGTGGGATAGTGTGCAATGATAATAGAACATAACCTATTGGCTACTTCTGCATGGTTCTAAAGCCAGTGGGCAAGTGCATATTGATCACAGAACACAAAAACAGCCTCAGCCCAGTTGAATTTCAGATCATCAATGCTCATGTCACCCCAGTGCTGGGACTGCCATCATGCATGGAGTCCAAGTTAGTGGACCAACTGTACACCCTGAACACAGACGTGGTTGAGTCATTACACAATGTGCAAAACATTATAAAAGAATATCGGGATGTGTTCAGGGGCCAGTTGTTTACCTGGGGAGTTGGATATCAGGCTTTGACCAAGTGCTATGCCTGTAGTACACCCACCAAGACACATACCTCATGCCCTAAAATCAAACTGAACAATCTGTGTGAACACAAAGTGTTACAGCCAGTTGAACATGCAACATAATGGGTAAATTCAATGGTCATAGCATGTAGAAAAAATCCAATGGAAATTTGCAGGTTTGCCCAGACCTAAGGGACTTGAATAATGATAAAGACACTTTGACATGAGCCCCATGCAGTACTACCATACTGCTTGAGCATTATCCTATCAAGACGGTAGATGAAATTGCAGTGAACATGGTGAACTTGGAAGGTGCTATGTTTAATTGATAGGTGCTTTAATTTTTAGTTGATTAGCCAAGCATTCTATCAGGTGAAAATTGCTCTGAACAGCAGAGATTTGTTAGTGATTATATAATACACCATACGCCCAATACACATTCCTACTGATGTAAGAGGGAATAAAGATAGATCACAAGGTGGCGGCCATACAAAGGTACTTGATTCCCAGAAACAAAGAAGAATTAGCCAGATTCCTATGGATGATCACTTGTGTGGCAAAGTTCGTCCTAAATGCCTCCAAAAAGACAAAACTATTACGACATTTAAACACAATGCATAAAGATGAGTGGATCTGGACCGGACCAGCCAACATATGACTCGACATTCAAAGCTGCATGCATAAATCAAAATGACTGCTAAGTGCCCTATGTATCTTGAAGACTGACAAACAAACAGACTCGGCACACATAAATAGAAAAAGAGATGTTCTCAATACAATGGGGATGTGAATGCTTCCATGAATACATATATGGCCAAAAAAACTAACCATCGGCCAATTAAATGCATACTACAGCAATTTCAAAAATGAATGGACAAAGATTCCACACTATAACTCTTTATAAATTACACAGCACAGGGCTGGCCACACAAAAGAACATGTGGCAGAGGAAATCCACCCTTATTGGACAGTATGATATGAATTAAGAGTATATAATGGATTTGTGCTCAGAGAAAAGAGACTGGTGGTACCATAAGCAATGAGACAGGACATGCTAACCCAGATCCACTGGCCACGGCCACGTATGGGGAAAGAAAAGACTTCACATTGAGTGCAACTCATTTAGTTGGCCAGGTATGAATGGACAGGTAGCTGAAATGTGTGATCAATGCACCATCTGCCTTCAATGCAGTCCACCACAGCAGCAAGACAAAATGGTACACACTGAGTTTCTGACAAGGCCATGGCAGTGACTGCCCAGTGATTTATTCCAACTTACATCGTACTCGTGGACTATTACTCAATGTTTGCAGAATTCAAGAAATCAAAAAGCATCACAAGCCAAACTGTAATATAATGGATGAAGAAACAATTTGTAAGACAATGGGTACCTGACACTTTATCCATGGATAACGCGTGACACTTTTCAAGTGAAGACTTTAAAATGTTCACAAAGGAGCAGCACTTTAAACATGTGACTTCATCACCACTATATCCACAATGCAATGGATTTGCAGAAAGTGATGTCAAGATTGTAAAGCGTAGGATCAAAGAGTGTAAAATGGATAAGTCCTATACATCCAATTAGCAATGTTAGAGTGGCGCAACACACTGCCTCATGACAAACTTGGCAATGCAACTCAAGCATTAATGGGACAGTCAGAACCAAAACCACTGTACCAACCACACAAGTACAGCTCATGCCTAACTCATCACCATCAGTCTGCATGATGCATTGGCAGACAAACAGAGCAAACAAAAAACAAACTTATGACAGGACAGCTGTAAAAACATGTACCCCATCCAAAGCTGAAAGAGGGTGAGCGCGTGTACGCCTACATAAAGACACAGGGTGGTAACCAGCAGTAATTGCCAAAACTGGACAGCAGAGGCCCTATTTGGTCAGTACCAGTGACAACAGGGTCTATGGATGAACCAGGAAAGACATAAAAGAGACAAAGGAAAGCCCCAGCCCAAGATACCAAGAGGACCTACTGGTGTGAGACGACACCATGTTCAACTCACATAATGAGACTAATACATAGAAATTGAACAAAACACATGCAATGAGTGGTGACCAGGTGAATACCACAGCTGTGAATAAACCACTAAGTACTGACAATAGATGCATGAACAATTTAATATGCCGAACTTGGCGGCAAGCCAAACTCCAGATACACAGCAGACCATCCAGGCAACCAATGCACCTAAAATCAGTCACATCAGTGGTAGAGCTATCATACCGCCAGCTTGTTACTGTGATAAGTAACAGTAACACTCAAAATCAACAGAGCACAACGTAGTCCACATTAATGCCTGCACATGTTAAGATGCATCTTTGACATAAGCATGTTTAAAGACAGTGCTAAAGAAACAACAAAAACCAAGATGTTATTGAGATTTCCCTTTTTTTTACTCCTTTTTTTAAAAATACATGCATAAGCATGATCATACAACAGAACATTGTATTACTAGGCAGACAATATCAGTTCAAGTCAATGATGAACATTGGTTCTATATAATTTCCTAGTGCTAAAATATGCAATCACTCATTTATTAAACATCCTTCCATATAATCTTAATATCAATATACAGACATTAATGATCACTGACCTATTACATAACAGGTCTGTGCATGAACAATGGACATCACTCAAAGCTTCCAAGCTTTATGATCCTTTTTACTGGAGAGGAAAGGGGATAAGCCCACAACAAGCTTAGCAAGGGGGGCAATATGGATTATGTGTTCAATATTGACATTGAATGTTTCAATAGTTATCAACCGGTCTTGTCTTACATGTTGTACACTACTGCCATCTAATGTTAATAAAATAAAGTGCTCTCAACACAGTGGCCTCAACGTTGTCAGCCATCTTGTAACGCTGTGGCACAACAACAGAGACTGCATTCAACAGAAACCATGTAGCCATACATGATATCTTGAGTCTTTTGGGACTTGAGTACTCTACCACAACAAGTTTTAATTCAATGGTGATTTCATTCATCGGTTAGTACAATATGGTACAGCCGTGCGTTGACCAGGGCATCTTGTGTCATTCTGTTCATGACTGAAGAGAATAATCTCCTCTCTTCTCCACAGAAACCTCAGCTTTGGTCTCAATTAATTGATGATATTTTTAACTTGTAGTTGGACTTTTGGGGAAACAGAAACTCCATAATTTTGTCACTTGATCCCTTAAATTCTTGCCATGATACAAATAAATTCACAATCACATTTCTTCATATCAAATTTCGATACTTTGACACACTTGTTCAACTTGACAACAACAATAATTAAAACTGTACACCTCCCTGTACAGCAAACCCACAGATACACATACATACATGCAAAGCTGTGTCTGCATTTCAGATCTGCACATCCAAAATGCTGCATGTAAAACAACAGGACCTTTTGGTAAACTTACATTGGTAACAAGAACCT
Source organism: Hermodice carunculata (assembly GCA_964020975.1). Taxonomy (NCBI): domain Eukaryota; kingdom Metazoa; phylum Annelida; class Polychaeta; order Eunicida; family Amphinomidae; genus Hermodice; species Hermodice carunculata. The sequence goes on from OZ026626.1 coordinate 88,620,454, forward strand.
GCAAAAGAAACTAAGACTTTAAAAATTCGATTTATATGTAAAATTTTCAATAAAACGTGCTGTGAGATGCTATCCCTCCAAGTGAGTAGAGAAAATGTTACTCTAGCTGGGCATGTACCTCTGCAAGACAGAGCCATAAAAATAGAGAGAATGAACGGGAACAAACTGTTCTTGATCCCAAGGTATCAATAAACAATACACACATTAAAGAAAACAATAAAGGACAAGTGAGACACATGCATTAGAAGCTTTCATGAGTTCCCATTCTGAACAACTTAGTTTATTTTGGCTTAAAGCTGACCAACCAACCGCAAGGATTTACTGGTGTAATTATGCATCAGCTATCCCTCCAGACTCAACAGATACCCCTCACAGGGTAACAGAAACAAATCCATGCAATATCAGATATGGTGGATACTCTCCCGAAACACACACCAGGTGTAGCTTATAACAAAAACAAACAAAAAACACACACAGCCAACATACCATCCAAGACACTAAGACCTTAAAAAATTTCCTTTATATGCAAGATTTCCAATAACATATGCTGCGAGATGCAATCTTTCCAAGTCAGTAAAGAAAATGTTACTCTAGCTGGGCATGTAACTCTGCAAGACAGCTGCAAAAACATACAGACATTGAACTACAACAAAGCAAACTGTTCTTGATCCTGAGGTATCACCCAATATTCCAACAATACACACATTAAAGAAAACAATAAAACACAACCGAGACAAATGCATTTGAAGCTTTCATAAGGTCCCGTCTGATACACACCAGGTGTAGCTTATAACAAAAAACAAACAAAAAACACACACAGCCAACATACCATCCAGTGGCACAACAAACTAAGACTTCAAAAATTTCCTTCACATGCAAGATTTCCAATAACATATGCTGCGAGATGCAATCTTTCCAAGTCAGTAAAGAAAATGTTACTCTAGCTGGGCATGTACCTCTGCAAAATAGCTGCAAAAACATACAGACATTGAACTATAACAAAGCAAACTGTTCTTGATCCCGAGGTATCACCCAATGTTCCAACAATACACACATTTAAAAAAAAAATTTAAAAGACAACCGAGACAAATGCATTTCAAGCTTTCATAAGGTCCCGTCTGATACACACCAGGTGTAGCTTATAACAAAAAACAAACAAAAAAAAACACACAGCCAACATACCATCCAGTGGCACAACAAACTAAGACTTCAAAAATTTCCTTCACATGCAAGATTTCCAATAACATATGCTGCGAGATGCAATCTTTCCAAGTCAGTAAAGAAAATGTTACTCTAGCTGGGCATGTACCTCTGCAAGACAGCTGCAAAAACATACAGACATTGAACTATAACAAAGCAAACTGTTCTTGATCCCGAGGTATCACCCAATATTCCAACAATACACACATTAAAGAAAACAATAAAAGACAAATGAGACACATGCATTGGAAGCTTTCATGAGTTCCCATTCTGAACAACTTAGTTTATTTTGGCTTAAAGCTGACCAACCAACCTCAAGGATTTACTGGTGTAATCATGCATCAGCTATCCCTCCAGACTCAACTGATACTCCTAACAGGGTAACAGAAACAAATCCATGCAATATCAGTGATGGTGGATACTCTCCCGAAACACACACCAGGTGAAGCTTATAACAAAAAGAAACAAAAAACACACACAGCCAACATACCATCCAGTGGCAAAACAAACTAAAACTTCAAAAATTTCCTTTATATGCAAGATTTCCAATAACATGCTTCGAGATGCAATCTTTCCAAGTCAGTAAAGAAAATGTTACTCTAGCTGGGCATGTACCTCTGCAAGACAGCTGCAAAAACATACAGACATTGAACTACAACAAAGCAAACTGTTCTTGATCCCGAGGTATCACCCAATATTCCAACAATACACACATTAAAGAAAACAATAAAACACAACCGAGACAAATGCATTTGAAGCTTTCATAAGGTCCCGTCTGATACACACCAGGTGTAGCTTATAACAAAAAACAAACAAAAAACACACACAGCCAACATACCATCCAGTGGCACAACAAACTAAGACTTCAAAAATTTCCTTCACATGCAAGATTTCCAATAACATATGCTGCGAGATGCAATCTTTCCAAGTCAGTAAAGAAAATGTTACTCTAGCTGGGCTTGTACCTCTGCAAGACAGCTGCAAAAACATACAGACATTGAACTACAACAAAGCAAACTGTTCTTGATCCCGAGGTATCAACCAATATTCCAACAATACACACATTAAAGAAAACAATAAAAGACAAATGAGACACATGCATTAGAAGCTTTCATGAGTTCCCATTCTGAACAACTTAGTTTATTTTGGCTTAAAGCTGACCAACCAACCTCAAGGATTTACTGGTGTAATCATGCATCAGCTATCCCTCCAGACTCAACTGATACTCCTAACAGGGTAACAGAAACAAATCCATGCAATATCAGTGATGGTGGATACTCTCCCGAAACACACACCAGGTGAAGCTTATAACAAAAAGAAACAAAAAACACACACAGCCAACATACCATCCAGTGGCACAACAAACTAAGACTTCAAAAATTTCCTTTATATGCAAGATTTCCAAGAACATATGCTGCGAGATGCAATCTTTCCAAGTCAGTAAAGAAAATGTTACTCTAGCTGGGCATGTACCTCTGCAAGACAGCTGCAAAAACATACAGACATTGAACTACAACAAAGCAAACTGTTCTTGATCCCGAGGTATCACCCAATATTCCAACAATACACACATTAAAGAAAACAATAAAACACAACCGAGACAAATGCATTTGAAGCTTTCATAAGGTCCCGTCTGATACACACCAGGTGTAGCTTATAACAAAAAACAAACAAAAAACACACACAGCCAACATACCATCCAGTGGCACAACAAACTAAGACTTCAAAAATTTCCTTTACATGCAACATTTTCAATAACATATGCTGCGAGATGCAATCTTTTCAAGTCAGTAAAGAAAATGTTACTCTAGCTGGGCATGTACCTCTGCAAAATAGATGCAAAAACATGCAGACATTGAACTATACCAAAGCAAACTGTCCTTGATCCCAAGATATCACCCAATGTTCCAACAATACACACATTTAAGAAAATGATAAAAGACAACTAAGACAAATGCATTTGAAGCTTTCATAAGGTCCCATCTGATACACACCAGGTGTAGCTTATAACAAAAAACAAACAAAAAACACACACAGCCAACATACCATCCAGTGGCACAACAAACTAAGACTTCAAAAATTTCCTTTACATGCAACATTTTCAATAACATATGCTGCGAGATGCAATCTTTCCAAGTCAGTAAAGAAAATGTTACTCTAGCTGGGCATGTACCTCTGCAAAATAGCTGCAAAAACATACAGACATTGAACTATAACAAAGCAAACTGTTCTTGATCCCGAGGTATCACCCAATATTCCAACAATACACACATTAAAGAAAACAATAAAAGACAAATGAGACACATGCATTTAAAGCTTTCATAAGGTCCCGTCTGAAAGACTAAGTTTATTTTGGCTTACAGCTGACCAGGGATGTGTTATAACACGTCCCTGAGCTGACCAACCAACCTCAATGATTTACTGGTGCAATCATGCATTAGCTATCCCTGCATACACAACAGTTACCTATCACAGGCTAACAGAAACAAATCCATGCAATACAGACACATCAAGTGTAACCGAAAACAAAAACAAAAGCAAACAAAACAAAACAAAACAAAACCAAACAAAACCAAAAGGACACACAGACATCATACCACCCCATGGCACAAGAAACTGAGACTTTAAAAATGTTGTTTACATGCAAGACATTTTACCAGCCAATATTGTGCATATGGGACTCAAGGTTAGGATCCTACATGCCCACCATAACTTTACCATTGAAGGAAAGTCTCAATGCATGTGGCCCTATGTAACAGTCCACATGTTGCAGCTTTGGGTTACATGACCCCCCCCCCCAACCTTTTTTTTTTTTTTTTGCTTTATCCAAAGTCCACAGTGTTGCAGAGGAAGCTAGATGCTCTTTTGCGAGTAGCCACTAGAGCCCTCTGGTGACAATTCTGCCGATAAAGAACTTATGGGGATTTGCACACTGTTATCACAGACTGGCAGTACGCAAATGGAGTCTTTTGTCTCAGAATATAAGACAAGGATCCCAGAAACAAGCCACAGAAACTTATGTGTGTAACTTGAGCACAATGTGGAAAGCAGTTGACAGATGCCACACCTAAGGCTTGGATTTGACTGGTGCTGCCACCAGTGGTGGTTTCAGTAAATAATTTTGTAAAGATGCATGTACATGAGACAAGAGATCCCCATTTGGCATCCTGTTGCTACTGCAACCCTTTGGATGACAAGAGGTTTGTCCCCCAGGCAACCCCAGTCTGATGATGGAATGTTAAGCTCCCAGCATTAAGACCAGAAAAGTTACACAAAAAAACCCAATCTTCTAATCTTTGCACAACACCCAGCATTCATGTGGGTTGTCTTGTTCATATTAAGCTGAGACAATAAGCTGCTATCAAGGATACACATCCTGGTATAATCCAGGATGGTATAGCCTTCTTCAAAAATTATATGTTGAACATGTTTTGATACCATTAAAAACAAAAATTAAATTTAAAAAATCAGTGTCAGGGTATTATTATTATTGTTGTTGTTTTGTTATTATATCATTATTATTATTATTATTATTATTATTATTATTATTATTATTATTATTATTATTATTATCATTATTATTATTATTATTATTATTAATACATGTGTTTTCAAGGTAAGCAGTGACAACAAGGGACATGGAGAGAATGGAATTTGGCTGACAGGTTTTGGGTACTGATGATGGCATGGAAATGTTGCAGGAAATTTGACTCTTTGAGACAAATTTTTACATATTCAACAGATATTCCTGTGTGCCGGTATACTGGCTCATGCATATTAAATCTTCATTCAGTTAAGTAAGACTCAAAATTCATAGCTGACATGCATTATGCTGCAAGTTTGCAATGTTAATAGCGTATCTCATACTTAAATAGATGTGCTGAAGACTTTATATGATTTTGTTCATGTACATGAGTCTGCAGTAGTTCATGATAATACAAAGAATGAACAAAGCGACAGAAAGATGCACACTCCAGTTGATCTGGATGACAATCTGCAAAAAGTCACAATGACATTGTGGATGTACAACAGAAGGACACATATGACAGATTGCTGCCCATCCAATAGCTCAGCTGACTGAGGAGTCAACTGAGCTTAAAATGTCACATAATGCTGTACTGAACAAATGACTATCAGGATCTTAGATGTCATTGATTCTTTGGTCAAGGTAAGCAATATCATTATTTCATTGCACAACCACTTATTCATAATGAGCAGCTGACAGACTTACTACATGTAAAAATAACAGTACTTTAACCCATCCTATAAGTTCAGCTACATGAATCCTATAAGATCAGCTATGTATCACTTAGCCTGCCTCACCAAGCTCTCTCACAAGTCAATTCATCTGAAAAAGATGCACATTCAAATACCAACCATTAGATACAAGAGGAAGGGGGAGGAAGTGGGGAGGGCTATGCATATTTTTAAAAAAATGTACATGTATGTCCTAACATTAGGGAAAAAACGGTACTCCTGTACTCTAAAAAATAACATGTTAAGGACATTTTCCAGGAGAATTTGTTGAGTTGTTCTGTTTGAATTTGAAGGAAGTGGTTTTGGACTGTGCATATGAAACCATACAGTGGCCATGACAGCTGAAGCTAACACTGTGTTAATTGTACCATTGAATGGGTCAAATTATGCTACATATAGGAGAAAGGTGCTGTGCAGGATGGCCCTGATGAAAGATATGTTTGTGATCGAAACTAAGGAGGCTCCTACTGTAGCAGCTGGTGCAGCAAAATTCAGAGGTAGGAAAGACAAGGCAGCAGCTGCCATTGTTCTGGCAATAAAACCATTGCTGCTGTATCGGCGGGGGGGGGGGGGGGGGGGGGATGACCCCGTGGACCCAGTAGTGGTATAGAAGAAGTTAGCACATCATTTTGAAAGGAAAACTTGGGCCCACAAGTTATCATCATCACTGCGGCAGAGGTGGAATGTGCTAAAACATAAAGCTGTAAATCCCCTTAAGGAACACATAAAGCAGATGACTGAGATCTTTTAAGAACTGTTAGTCATTGGGACACCAATGCAGGAGGAAGATCAAGTAGTCATGTTGCTGGCAAGCTTGCCATATTTCTACAACACATTGGTAATAGCACTAGAAGCAAATGTGGAGGTACCAAGGAGGGAAATAATGACTGAAAGGTAGGAAGAGGTGAAATGAAAAGAATGAGCATAAGCAGATACAAACAGTGAATCAGCCATGACAGCCAAACTCAAAAGAAACAAAAAGGGTCCTTAAAAGTTTAGATGCCATCACTGTGGAAAGATTGGGCATGTTAAAATTAACTGTACAGAGCTCTCAAATAATGAGCATGACTTCAGTCAGATGGAGAAAAATTAAGGAAAAAAACGGCAGAATACAAGGGAAAGGACCACAATAATTCAGAAATTGAGTGTACAGGACCAATGGTCAGGCATGCTTTGTCTCTAATGCAACCACCCATCTGAACAGTTGGATGGTAGATTCAGATGCAACATGTCATATGTACAATGTTAGCAAGTCATTTCTTGAACTGTTAATAATCTGGACGAACTATTGGAAGTTAAACTGGGAGATGGCAATGTGATGACAGGCAATGGGATCTAGAGTGGTCCTGGTGAATATGAGGTTGCCAAACTCAAACCTCAAAAGGTACAAGTTACATGATGTGTTGTATGTGCCCAAGCTGTCTTGTAACTTCTTTAATGTATCAAAGGCAATGCAATCTGGGAAAACTACAGAGTTCAGCAAAACTGGCTGTTCTATTTTAGATGCAGAGCAACATATTATTGCCACGGCAATGAGATGAAAAAGTCTGTGCTGCCTGGATTGGGAAAGTGTTAATCAACAAAAGACATGTGTTGCGACAAACAGCCAAGGTTCAGTCATCAAGGAGGATATCTGGCATGGTCACTATGGTCAACTGAGAAAACAGAGATTAGGAAAACTGGATAACAAAGGATTAGTGACTGTTTTGACTCCACAAAAACAACTGAACTTCTGTGAACTATGTGTTAAAAGCAAACAGCATCAAAATCTGTTTCCACAGCTCATGTTAAGAGAGCTGTGGAACTGCTTGGATTAGTACACAGTGATGTATATGGAAAAAAGAATGAAAAGTCATTTATTGGAGTTGAGTACATATCCTGATGTTCATTAATGACAAGACCCGCTGCATGTGGGTTTATATACTGGACCAAGGACCAAGTGTTTCAGTATTGTCTAGAGTGGAAAGCATTAGTAGAAAATGCAAGAGAGCACAAATTGAAGGCACTTCGCACTGACAGTGGAGGTGAATATACATCAGCAGAGTTTACTAGTTATTTAAAAGCTGAAGGTAATCAGCATGAGTTGACAGTTCCAAAAACACCGCATGATGGAGTGTCAGAGAGAACGAAACAATGCGATCAATGATGGCAGATGCGAATATGCCACAGAAATTCTGGGCAGAGATGCTGTCAACAGCAGTGTATCTCTACGATCACAGTCCAACCAAGGCAGTTCCTAACATGACACCTTATGAGGCACGCAGATATCAGGAGGCAAATCTTGAGAATCTACGAGTGTTTGGTTGTCTTGCATATAGTCACATTAACAAAGATAAGAGACAGAAATTTGATTCAAAGACTAAGAAAGTGTATTCTCCTGGGCTACAGCACTGAGACAAAAGGGTTTAGACAATTTTTTTTTTTTCTTTTTCTTTTTTTTTTCAATGGAGCGGGTCGCGGAGGGGATCCGCTTCCCCCACGCCTTCCCAGGTGCCCCACACAGGACAGGGACACCAAAACAGACCAAACCAACCAACCAGAACACAACCTCAACCCAGAGGTCAGGGAGCCCTGCGTCGTGGCAGACCGGGCAGATCTCCTACCCCACACCAATGTGATCAACAAGATCGCCCTTCCAACCGCCAGTCGACATACCGACACACATCGTACAACCTCGACCCCACAGATCACCACAACCACGTCAAGGAAGACTCAATTTGACACACAGTCAAATGGAAGCCCTGACGGATTTGTTGACAAGTCTCTCTCGCTCGAATCCAACCCAACACAGATCACAATACAGACAACAGCCGTACCCAACCAGAGGCAGGGGCGGCCGCAACTTCCGGCGCGGGAGACGCTAGAAGGGTGCCAAAATTTATCTTGTTTAAGTTCCAGTTCCAGTTCCAGTTCATTAGAGTTTGAGGCACCTATATTGGAACTTACCAGTTCTACAGTTACTGAACCGTAAGTGTTTACATTGGACAATCATCTATTATCGCTCACACTGAGCAACCGTGCAAGTGACTCGTATCTGTCAAATGACTATTTGATTACACATACGGACTGCACAGCAGCCGGAGATATATACCCCCAACACCTGCACCTGGGATAAGTAAAGTCCTTTCTACGCTCAAGTCTTACAGTGGTAAAGTTGAGTACATACACCCACCAGATTTGAATGTCAATAATTCGAATATCAATGAGAATGACACACAAGTGCTTATCCCTCAGAATTTAGTAGTGAACCTATCTTCTCACACTTTATCTGATCCACAGAAAAGTGTACTCAGTAAAGGTTTATCTTTCTCTCCTACTCCAAAAGAACCTGACATGGGGGAAGTAGGCAAAGATATGGATAGGTTTTTAAGATCTTTAAAACTACAGGCTTTTCTCAGCAGGGAACAAACAGTTCCCAACAATGAGGGTTCAGACACAAATGATTACCCCCAACATTCCCTTGATAACACTCAAACCACCACGACTGAAGAGACAAACAATGCGCCCTTCAGCCATAAATCCTTTAAAAAGGCGAGTACTTTCACACCAAGTGAAGCTCACCTAGGTGACCCAAACATCACAGCGTTTTGTAGAACTGTGAGGCATGAGGTAGCAAGCTACCCACCTATCATCCCAGGTGAGGACAACTTAACCAGGGAAGAAAGACAGGGTCTTAAGGAACTGGTAAACAACCCACACATTACCATCAAACAGGCAGATAAGGGTTCAGCTATTGTGATCCTGGACACCACGGATTACATCACTGAAGTAAATAAGCTACTTCAGAATAAAGAACACTATCGAGCAGTGGATGGTAATCTAACCAACACACATAATGAACGGGTAAGATCTGTATTAAAAGACATGGTAGATAACAAGTCTATCACCCAGGAAACTTTCGAATTCCTGTATGTAGAAGAACCACGCTTACCCTGCTTCTACATTTTACCAAAAATACACAAGGGCATCCTACCACCACCTGGGAGACCAATCCTGAGTGCTAATGAATGCCCCACAGAGAAAATCTCGGGCCTGGTAGATTTCTTTCTCAGACCATTAGTAAAGAAAATTCCGAGTTACATAAAAGATACGAATGACTTCATTAACAAAATTGAGTCACTCCCTCCCTTACCAGAAGGGTCCATCTTAGTAACCTTAGATGTAACTTCACTGTACACAAATACACCTATAGCGGAGGGCCTCCGATCCGCGGCAAGGGCTTTGTTACGAAACAGAGACCCTGAAGAGAAACCCAGCACCCCAGATTTGATTGAATTGTTACGGATAGTCCTTAGCTGTAACAACTTTGAATTTAATGGTGATCATTATCTACAAGTCAGTGGCACAGCCATGGGCACAAGGGTAGCACCGTCCTATGCCAACATCTTCATGGCTAATTTAGAGGAGAACCATCTCCTGTCCCACCCACTGAAACCTTTAGTGTGGTGGCGATTTATTGATGATATTTTTTGTATATGGACATTTGGAGAGACGGCTCTCCAGGAGTTTATCACTCACTTAAACTCCTGCCACCATACGATTAAATTCACAGCAGAATCATTGAGGATAAAGTTACCATATCTGGATACACTAGTCCAGTTTGATGAGAATAACAAATTGTTTACCTCATTATATACCAAACCCACAGATACACACACGTATCTGCATTTCAGATCAGCCCACCCGAAACATTGCAAAACGGCCGGACCGTATGGCCAACTTTTACGCGTCAAGAGAATCTGCACTAGAACCCAGGATTTTGAACACCACTCGGAAAGAATCTTGCGTTTCTATGCCCTGAGAGGGTACTCACAACAACTGTTGACTAGAATTTCCAACAAAGTGAGAGGTTTGGACAGACAAACACTCTTACACCACAGAAGACCATGCAGTCAATACCCAAAATCAAGATAATAAAATATTCTTGATCACAAAATACCACCCCACAATTCCTCCACTGAAGAGAATCATATCGAACAAGTGGGGCACAATCAGAGCCTCAAGATATGGCCAAGTCTTGGGTGACAAACAAACTGTAGTTGGTTTCTGCAGGTCGACCAACCTAAAGGACATGCTGGTACACTCCCGCATTGAATATCCCCCTACACGTCTCCCACCACAGGTAGCTGGGAGAACAGATCTCAATCCCTGCAACAATGTACACTGTAGATACTGTCCCATGATGGACAAATCTGGCACCACAAAAAGCACTACAACGGGACGTACCTACAGCACACCACAAGGTGGCTCTTGCAAACACAACAACCTAATATATCTCCTGACGTGCCTAACATGCAACAAACAGTATGTAGGCCAAACTTCCCGTACACTTATGGAGAGAGTAAGAGAACATCTCTACTACATAAACAGACAGGATGTACTACAACCACTTGGCAGACACTTTGCCAGAAGTGACCACACAGGCCCGGATTTGAAAATACAAATCTTAGAACACATTCACATCCCACCTAAGCTGAAAAGAACCTTAGCACTTAGGTTACAGAGAGAATACCATTGGATTCACCAGCTTTGCACCATGGAACCACGTGGTCTCAATGTAATGGGAAAATGAGCATATTCGCTTTGTATTATGCTAAATCTTGATTGTTCTATGCTCATTTTCCCCATGCACGAGGATTACTTCCCATAAGCAAGGACACTAGTCCTTAATTATGGCATAACAGCTAAAGCATAATAAAACCGGAAGCAGGACACGAATACACCCCTTACTGTCCCTCTGCATTTTTAACAAAGGGTGCTCCACCCAGGATTCCCCTACAGTTTTCTGAATTCCTCTCTACCATATAGCATAAATGACCGAATTTTGCATGGAGAGGGGATCCCCGGATACCACTGGGACTTCCCACTGACTATCAACAATGCCCCACCGGTAGGGAGCATAACCCTATGTCGCGTGTAACGTACACGCGGCTGACCATCACGTCATTAGACGGGTGGGTGGACTCCCCAGGCACATAAATCCAACTGGCCTGTGTGTGACGTCACCGTAGTACGTTAACGCCTTTTGTTGACACTACAGTATATAAACAGAAGGTTTAACCGTTATGTCCAGTCCCTGATGAGCCGCTCATACGGCGAAACCGGTCGGACGAATTTCCTCTTAACCCACATTTTGGCTGCTGGGCCTTTGCCTCATTTAATCATCTCGTTTAGACAATTTTGCTTTGATATGAAGCAAGAGAAAGTTTTCTGCAGTAGAGATGTCATCTTTAGCAAATTAAAGCAGGGTATGCCACAGGGTGTGCCAAATACAGAAGTAAACAAGGGATACGTCCAGTTGGTGTGTTGGAGTGATGAGAAGAAAACTGCTGATGAACCAGAGCTGGTCTTATGAAGGTCACGGAGAAAGACACACCCTACAAATTTCTATGGAGTAGGTAACAAATTGACCAAATGATGAACTGAGTGACCCAATAACTGTTAAGGAAGCATTGTCAGGCTGAAATGAGGCAGAATGGAGTACTGCCATGGACAAGGAGATGAAGTCATTAATGGAAAACAATGTCTATGAGCTTCTAGAACTACCCAAGGGCAGTAAAGCAGTTGGAAGCTAGTGGGTATGTGTTCAAAGCGAAGTGTGCTAACAGTTTGATTGAAAGAAACAAAGCACAACTTGTAGCCCAAGGATGTTCACAAAAATTCAGCATTAATTATGATTAAATTGTGGCATGACCTACCAAGGAAAACAAAAGCCTTGGACACGAAAGATGAGTTCATGGCAGCCATAAGCTTATGAAATGGTCCAGTCTCTGGCTGTTACCTCTGTAGAAAGAAGTCAAAATTCAATGCAATATATTTAGGTAACATATACAAGACTGGTTCAGGAACATTAGGTGAGGGTAACCAAGATACTCATTTCCAGGAAAAATGCATCAGATCCCAAACCAACAAATCAAATGTAATTAAAATTCATATGCCACAGTCAAAGTTGCCAGTTACTCTCAAAATATGTGTCGCAAGTTGCTTCAGCATGGTCATTTCTACTGCTGCTGATGAGTATCCCAAGTCAAGTTATTGTTATACATGTAGATTACTGGTCTTGCAAAGTATTTCAATTGTCAAAATGTGTAGAATTTAAGTAACAACATGACTTAAATTCATCAAAATGCTACCGAGTGCCAATTACACTATCATGACAATAGAAAGTAATATTGGCATAAGATTAACATTTAAAAAATCAGATGGAACCACATGTAGTACGAATTTGGAAAGTCTGCAACTAAGCCTTCAGCAGCAGTAGCAGTGAAATGAAAAGTCGACGTCTGTGACTTTGTCCTTCTGATGTCACGTGACCAGGGGTGACATCAGAACCTTTGTCAAACAAATTTCAGGATCCATAGAATGACAATGCTGTTGAATGGAAATGGGCACACAATTCCCAGCTCTCTTTTTTTATTCAAAAGCAACACAAAAAATTAAGTACAAAGTATTTATGTTCCTTTTCCAGGTACATGTGCAATCAGCACAAACTTTGGTTTTCACAAAGTACATATGCTGCCCTGGAGCCCCAAGATCCAATGGTTGATAAACATAGTTAATACATGTATACTGAATGCAACACCTGTGACACATGTCCTGTACATGTGCCAACTGTCTGGCATCCAGAGTCACCAGTAATTGAAATGCTGCTACATGGAATACCAGAAATACCTTGACAAGAGGGCTTTGCTGTGAACAGCCCATGCTCAGGTAGATAAATTCAATCCAAAATAAGTCCCGGGCTGAGTTGAGTTGATATAGGAAACAGGTTTGGAAAAAAAATCATAAACATGCATGTACTCCAGTATTCCAATATTGACCATGGCTTCTTGTCAATCATGGGATGAAACCGGAGACTTGTAAAAGGAGAGAAAATGACCCCTATCACAACTTTTACTTGCAGATCTCTGCATATTTGCATATTTCACACCATTCTGGATTTACTTTTCAAAATAAACTCACCAAAAAGAGGATTTCCTCTGAAAAGAGGAAGATTCTCAGGCCGAGTTACAGTGGTGCCACTAAATGTACATTCAATTTGGTAGAAATTGAGTCAAACTATATATTCTCCCAGTTTTGAAGATAATACATAAAACACTGGGTTTGAGAGAAGAATTTAATGATAAAACACAGCAACATTGCCGAATTGGGAGCTCCAACATTGCAAGCAACTGTACCTATATTCTAAATCAAAGGAATTTAGGTGCCTATGTGCATGTTGTCATGTGTCCCTAAAACTGTTGCATAGCAAATAAACTTTCCACTAATGAAGTGTTCACAGTTTTGGGAAGGAAGAAACAAATTTCTGCTAGCAGCAGAATAATCTATTATGTGTGTGTTCCAAGAATGGCAACAACTGTAAATATTGCAGCAGTAACTTTATAAGACTACAAAGTTTAACATGAAACACTCTATTTAAAACTGGTGACTCTGCTGTTCACTCTTGGAGTGAACAGCCGGGTCATGGAGAGCCTGCCAGGTCGTGGAGAGCCTGGTCGCCCTCCAGTAGCCCGGGATGCCGAGGGCACTCCTCTTCCCGCCACTGCATCTGTTCTCCCCACAGATGGAGGCGCACCTGTTGAGATTTCACCACCTGGCGGATGCCTGCCTGATGGTGGAATCCCAACAGATCTCCTCTCATGCATGGGAAAAACAGATGCAAGTGGCGGCACCCGAAGACGAGTACCCAAGACAGCAAAACATCTTTCTGGACTGGTAGCCCGTGGGGGGTTACCATTCAAGGGAGATGGTGCACGTCTACGTCGACTGGTAACCCACGAGGGGTTATCAGTTGATGGAGACTGTGCACATCTCCCTTGATTGGTAACCTCCTGGAGGTTATCAGTGGAGGGAGATGGTACACGTCTACGTCGACTGGTAACCCACGAGGGGTTATCAGCTGACGGAGACTGTGCACATCTCTCTCCATTGGTAACCTCTGACGAGCTATCAGAAGAGGAAGATGGTGCCCGTCTCCGTCGCTTGGTAACCCACGAGGGGTTATCAGACGAGGGAGACGGTGCACGTCTCCGTCGATTGGTAACCCACGTAGGGTTTGCAATCAAGGGAGACACAGGGGATCGTGAGCGTTCACGTTCATCATCACTTCTGTCCTCTGATGGTTGCCGCTGAGAGCAATCAACAGAAGACCGGGAAGATGATGAGCATGAACGTTCACGATCACCCCGAAAGGACCGATCCCGGTCACTTTGCTCTGCAGAAGATGGAGAGCTTGGCGAGAACAGGAGAGACCGTGACGAAAGAGAGCTAACCATGGTCAACTCTGAATCAGACGAGGATGAAAGGGACCCCAAGGGAGATCGTGAGCGTTCACGCCCACCATCTCGACCCTGCTCATCCGAGGAAGAGAGGGGAGATGATGAGCGAGAGCGTTCCCGATCACCCCTGCGGGACCTGTCACGGTCCTCCTGTTCAGCAGGACCTGGTGCTGACTGGAAAACTTGGCCCACCGGGCCAACCTGCTCGTTTGGTTCTACCACAGCAGCCTGTAAGGCTGCAAGCTCTGCTAGGCGTTGCTGTATGGGGCCACATTTATGCCTGTCTGGAATTTCCCCCCTACAAGTACGGTATCGATCATCTGCATGGGACCTAACACAAGGAGGTCGTGGTCGTACTGGTCGTCGTCCAGGTCGCGTCTGGTTTGCAGGTGGGGGTCGAGTTTCTTCACCTGGGGTTTCTGGAGGTGGACCTACCTGTACCTGATACCGAGCTGGCATCTGATGCCCATTCCTCTCAACTGCAACTCTTACCTCGTCGTAGATCGTTGGAAACGTCTGGTAGAACACGGCCACCAGATCCTGCAGGTTGTCCTCAGCAACTCGCCTGCTCATCTTGTATCGACCATTGGAGTACTTGGCTGTGGGACTCTTGAAGAGCTCATCAGGGACCCAGCTTGGTTTCTTGCGAGCATCGTATGCAGCACGTCCTCTGGGGGAACCACTGGGTCGCATCAGCCAGTGAAGTAGCTTCCGAGTCTCCGTCATGCAGAGAGACTCTATAAAAGAAAAATTAAGATGCAATCACAGATTGCTGAATCCATGCTCCCCTCACCTGATTTATAACCCTGCTAGACACAGGTCTTATTTTGGAATGACCATAGTCAATAAAGAAAGGCAAGTTTATCAGAATTGTCAATTAACTCAACTCCACCAGGTCAGAGGTGTGTCCCACAATGTTTTTCTTGGTTTTCTTTTTTTTTTTTTTTTGATTGTTAACTGTGACTCAGAGCTTGCATGTTGAACTACAATGCACTTTGTTACATCAGCCTATGATATGCAATTTCAGAGTCTCTAAAGTGCATCTGGATGTCATGGTAGAATTAAGTGACATGTCTACCAGAAATATGTGGTGGTGACATCCCTTTAACACTCACAACAAAAACTGTACATTTTATACACCATACTGAATTCCCTTTGGAACTCTCACTTCACTGATCAAACGAATGAGGCACAAAATGACCAGAATCCTAGTATACAATACATTTCATTTGTGCACCAGATGTCCACATGGTCTCTAACACAGAAAATGA
The DNA here is from genome assembly GCA_964020975.1 of Hermodice carunculata. Classification (NCBI taxonomy): domain Eukaryota; kingdom Metazoa; phylum Annelida; class Polychaeta; order Eunicida; family Amphinomidae; genus Hermodice; species Hermodice carunculata. Next base: position 88,636,460 of record OZ026626.1, read on the forward strand.
CTCCTTATCAGGTTAATCAGCATAAATGCAAGGCAACAGAATAAAGTTATGTGGTACACACCTTTGCTGACCTTTCAAGTACGCTGAATACGACTTGTACAATGTTTAAGCATGCTGTCATCATCATCATCCATTTTTAGTTAACCCCATTGTAACCCCCTCCTCCTGTGCATGGCAATTTGTGAGAGCTTTAATTCCTTTAAGATGTATCATCACAAAACTCTGCAAAACCATGTCTGCTCCAGGCAATCTTTGCATTAGCACAGCAGAATGCTACTATTGGAATGAATACGGTATATATAATAACAGCTGATCCGACTCTGTAGGGTACACTTGCTGCACAGCACTTTTTCAAAGGTGAAATGGAAAAGCAGCTGGTGCTCAAATGTCGTCTGCTTCATTGTTTTTAAATAATTTTAACAGTGCTGAAAACAATTTGACTGCCAATGAAAGCTGTTGACTTAAGTCTTAATTCAAGGGGGGGAGGGACAGGGTTATTGGAATAGCTATATGTACAGTTTATTGTATGTGCTTAGTATCAGCTCTCTTTTTTTCACCTTTTTTTAATGGCATAGCTTAGGTAGTTTATTACACAGCCCTATCAGTCCCTTTTCTTTTTGAATGGAATACCTTTGCATACAATTTATTGTACAAGTCTATCAGTTCTTTCTCTTTTCTGTCTTTTTCTTTTAATATGGGATAGCTTAGTAAGCAGTTTAATATAGATCAACCTTTTACTTTTTCTTTTTTTTTCTCACTGAGACAGCTTAATATGCAGTTTGGTATATATGCCTTTTCGCTGAATTTTTTTCTTTTTCTTTTTAAAATGGGATAGTTTAATATGCAATTTATTATACAGGTCTACCATTTTTTTAAAAATAGGATAGGTTCAGATGCAGTCTATCAACACACCTATTATGTAGGTATATAGGTTTACCCTTTTTTGTCCGTTTTTTTTTTTTTTTTTTTTTAATTTAAAAAAAAAATTTTGGGGGGGGTGTCTTTTTTGTTTCGTTTTCTTTTCTTTTCTTTTTTTCAATGCGATAGCAAGACTTTCAACTAAAAAAAGAACACTTGGCCTATTGCTTTGACATTGCATAGAGACACTTGTGGGAACCCCTAGACCTTAATTTGTCCAATAGAAGGGAATGCAATTTTTACAATTAATTTTATGAATTTTTTGAGAGTTTGGGTACTTTTCAGTTGTTTAATGCATGCATTCTTATTGATTACTGTGTGTGTCCATGGGGATTGCAATGGTTAATTCACCTTCGCTACTTTCACCAAATCATCAGCTAGATTCACTTGAGACTTGGTAGGGATGTACCTTGGGCGTGTTTCTATTGTTTTTTTTTTCTTCAAATAATCACTCTACAAAATTCAGTTATGATTTGGGGGGGGGGGGGGTGTATGTTTGTTCATTTTGATGCAATTGGCTGAACGGTTTCCAAGAACAAGATTTTAGTAGAGACCCAAACTGGTTTCGCTGTGCATCCGTAGTCACAATACCAAACTTTATTCAGTCAGCTGAATGGTGTTCCATGGGTCTTCTGTCTGAAACGATTGCATGGGGCTTAATTCGCACTGATCTCCTCCTCAAGTCGATGCTATGTGCCAGTGGGCCTGGTGCATGGAGGACAGACAACACGACAGAACGTATGGATTTGTTCCTGCTCCAGGACAAAGCAGCCACAACCCAAATTTCCAGAAATGGATGCAGGCTGTCGTTTGTCATGGGGGCAGCACCCACAGGTACAGATCTACAATGGGTGGACAGCAAAGTCAATCAGGCCAGTTTCCTGAAAATTTATGTTCCCATGTAACAAATTATTGTCACCTTGATGACTGTGTACCTTTCAGGGGGTTGGACTCATTAAGTAGACGGTTGGTACAGACCTGCATGGTAATCAAAGTCCTCTTGTCACAGCAATACATTTCTGCAAGCAGGAGAGGGCCATAATGATGGAGAATGTACCCAATTCAGTAAGCAAAGCTACAGCACAAATAGCAGAGACACTTGGCCGTGGTTTAAGAATATTTTGCCAGTGAATGCCAGTAGTTTGACATGGGATGAGGCAGATTTGAATTCCACAGCCTGTAATGGAAACGTTGAGCATGGTGCCCCCTCCCCCAGCCACCCCCACCCCCAAGCTGAGGGTGCTTCTGTGCTCTGGGGCTAAATTCAAGGGTCCTCTAGTGGGAATTGAGCTGCAACATGCCCAGTCAGTGCCATCTGGCCAGCCTCAAGGGGTTGTCAATTAAGTCAGTAACCAGGCTTGCTAAACTCAATGAGGATTGACCAGGAGGGTATTAATGACAGCTTATCTTCTCAGGTTGCCTTGTACATCTCTCAATGCTAAAGGAGCATTTATTGAATTAACAGATCTATTGCCACAAAACAGGCCAACTGCAGAAGCTGAGCAATGGTTGTCTGCCTACAGATATGTAAACATGGACACATGCTGAGAGAATTCCCTCCCCATGGCTGTGACATCACAGCTGCTTAGCAACCCTGACAAATCCAGGTCAAGTAAACACTGTAAACAAGAAGGGCTCTGGCGGGACAGCACCATAAGCTATACAAACCATAGGGGAGTGGAGGGATGCCATGCTAATATTAATATTCATGAGTTTATATCTGAGTAGGCATCTGATCAGGTGCAGGTACTGATTAAATACAGCCCCAGAGGTGCATTGGCATATGACAGGGCTTTAGAATCAAAATGGTGGCTGCATGATCTGACGTACCTGCAGATGAGATAGTTTAGACAGGGAGTCTTGTATTCCTTTTACAGCCACATGCAGAATTTGCAATACAGGCCCCAGTTTGAATCTCACGAGGGTCAACAACTAGGTGTCCCAGCAGGCGGTAGCAAGCCAGTCTGGCCACCCCTACAGTGGGGGCAGTGATGAGGGCAACAGGTCACCCATTGGCTTCTGTGGGGCGTACAACAGAGAGCAGTGCTCAAAGCAGCTGACTGTAGGGTCCTCCATAAGTGCATCACATGTAACAACAAGTGCACAGTGATCCAAAGGATCTATGTCCCTAGCCACAATATACAGAAAAAAGCTACACAATGTGTACAGCATGTCTGGATGCACAAAAAATTATATGTTCTTGAGCCCTCTAACCTTGAAAGTAGGTCAAGGCCAAAAGCAATTATGGTGCACATGGCCTTGGTATGTTGCATCTCTGGTATAAATTTCATTATTTTATCTCTTAGGGTTCTAGAGATATGCTCCAGGACGGATAGACGGATGGACAGATGGATGGGCACGGACCCTATGCCTACTAACTCTATGTCCCCCTATGCAGACGAAAGCTATACAATGTATACAGCATGTCTGGATGCACAAAATTGATATGTTCTTGGGCCCTGTGACTTTGGAAATGGGTCAAGGTCAATACATGGCACACATGCCCTTGGTATGATGGATCTCTGGTATAAATTTCATTATTCTATCTATCTAAGGGTTCTAAAGATATGCTGCCAGACACACGAAAATGGATATGTTCTTGGGCCCTGTTTTCAAGGTGAAAAACAATACACAGTGCACATGCCCATGGCATGATGCATCTCTGGTATAAATTTCATTATTCTATCCCTTAGGGTTCTTGAGATATGCTCCTGGATGGACGGAAGGACAAACGGACGTCTCTAGTATGATACATTTATGTAGAAAAACATGACCCATATTCATAAGTATCAAACCCAACAATGACAGCAAAGAGATTTCAGAGTCACCAAAGCATCAACGGACAGACCCTATCCCTACTAATTCTATGCCCACTTTTGCCACCTTCCGTGGCAGGGGACAATTAAGCAACAGCCACAATCCAAGTGTGCATGCCATACACACACACATACACACACATACGCAAAAATATATTCCTGAATGGAATTCTAGTGGAATTCAATTGAAATTCCAATCTGCTCTATTAACTTGCAGAAAAATGTGTTACATGTATTCCTTCATTCAGCTTTCAGTCTCCAGTGTATGTACTGCTGTTATCTTCATTGTTCTCAATTTATTAGAGACTTTCCAGAACTGATATCCCTGAGGTTATTTTTTGTGAAAACTATAGTATGCTGGAAGTGAATGACATTTTATATATTTATACCATTTACTCCAGTAGACAACACATTTTATATCTGTCAAATAACTAAAAGGTAAATGTTTATCAAACTAACCATGTTAGCTCCAAAATTGGGCTTTTCACTTACTAAAATCGCAAACTTAATGAACAAATAAATGGTCTGTGAAATTGAAAAAAAACACACAGAAAGGAACTAGAAAAGAAGATTTGCTTCACTGCAAATCAATCTGGGTGCCTTCAAAATGAGAACAAGTTGAAGTTAGTAGGACAACACAATGTCCAGCAGTGTAACCATGGTAACCAAATGATGTATATTTCACTCATTTGTGAAATGTCCCAAGAGTTACCAAAAAACACTATGGTAACATTCAATTTTACAAAACATAAGATACCATGGGTTTTATACATAACATTAGCTACTTGCTTCACCAACTTACAAATACTACAAGTATAGTGTAGAGCCACGAACATTTATGAATTTTACTTTATAGTTCTCCTAAATGTTCCAGAGTCTTGTATTTCAACATACACATTTTGAATAGCACAGATTACCGCAAAATTTTTAGGAGTTATTGATGATCTATTTCCCTCCATAAATGAGACAAATTTTACTCTTGTAGATAACCCATTTTTATATTTGTAAATTAACTAAAAGGTAAAAGTTTATCAAACTGACCATGTCAGCTCCAAAACTGGGCTTTTTAGTCGCTAAAATCACAAACTTAATGAATAAATAAATGGTCTGTGAAATTGACTTCAAATTGGCACAAGATGGCAATGCTGTGCAAAAAAAACCCAAGGTGAATTATACAAAAAAATGTACATTTTGTTCCCATATCAAGCAATTTGTCTTCTGCAGCAAAAGTTAACATGAAACCATATATTTTATTCATCCACATTCAACTATCTGAATATTCATATTCAAAACCAATTCAGATAAGAGATGCCTTCTGGGTGCCTTCAAGGCCAGGGCTATTTGCCATGCTGCATTTAATTTTCTGACAAGGACAGATTTGCGGACTTCAGAGTGGGAATTATTTGCAGGTTCTAAATTTAAGTAATAGATTTCAATGGTATGTCTATAATACAGCATATGTTCACTTGTAAAAATTTTTAAATTTTGTGTATGTAAGTAATTTGCATAAATGAAAATCCTAAAACTTTGCATCACTGTTCAACGGATACGTCTGTATCACAAAACCAAAAATTGAAATTAGTTTGATATCTCTATGTAAAACAATTTTGGAACATATTCATGATTTAAATTTTGCATATGTGCCCAATTTGCATAAATTAAAATCCTACAACACTGCTTCACTGCTCAAAGGACAGGGCTATATCACAAACCTGTAAATTGAAATGGGCTTGGCATCTCTGTGTATAATAGTTTTGGAAGATATTCATGATTTAGATTTTGCATATGTGCCTAATTTACAAAAGTTAAAATATTACAACTTTGCTTTACAGTTCAGCGCATGGAGATTCATCATACACCTAACAATTGAAGTAAGAATGGCATCTCTATCTGTGATAGTTTGGAAGATAAGAAGCTTTTAACATTTTAACTGCCCCTAATTTGCATAATTATGAACAACATGCCAATTCAATACCCAGGTGCACAGCTTCACTGGTAGGTGAATCTATGTGCCAAATATGGTGATTGCAGGTGCAGAAGTTTCTGAGATTCTGTGTGGACAAATTTGGGTGCTATTATAAGAACCAGAAAAGAACATTTGCTTCAAGGTAAATCTGTTTAGGTGCCTTCAAAATGACAACAGTTTGAAATGCAACACTTTGCCACTGTTCAACATCATCTAAATTTTGTGCATTAGCCTAATTTGCATTAATTAAAATGCTACAACTTCAGTTCTTGGTTCACTGGATGTGGCCAGGTCACAAACTTATAAGCTGAAGTTTGAATGACACCATTATCTATAATAGTTTTGAAGCTATTCAAGATTTCAATTTTGTGTTACATCTTATTTGCATAAATTAAAATTGTACAACTTTGGTCCATGGTTCACTGGATGCAGCTATGTCATAAACTTGTAAATTGAAGTTGGAATGGCACTCTATCTATAATAGTTTTGGAGATATTCAACTTTCAAATTTCTCAATGCCCCTAACCAGCAGAATTTTAAATTCTCCACCTTTCATATACTGTCCATTATATTGGCAGGTGTCACAAACCTATACATGCACCTTGAAATTTTGTGTCTGTCTGCAATAGTTTGGAAGATGGAGCTTTTAAAATTTTAATTGCCCCTAATGTACATCCACATGGTTCATTTTCACAAAGTTTCACAACTAAAATTTGCAAGTTGCTATTTCTAGTAGGACTTACATATTTGCTAAATCCAAACCAGGGCTGCCTGCAGTGGCATTTTCAGGAGCTAAGTTGCTACCCACCCACCCCTGCAAATACTTTGGGGGGGGGGGGGAGAGAGATATCTCCCAGACACCAATCAGTCAAAAGGAACACCCCCCCCCCCCCAGCCCCAAAGATGAAAAATGTTACCCAAAGTTCTTATCATGTTTTGGGTCATACACGTGTTGGCTGACAAGTCATGATAAAACATGAAATACCATGTAATCATTGACAGGGTTTCCCGACCCATACCTTAGAACCAGATATAAATTAAAGAACTGTCCATGAGTTTAACTTACAAGTCTGCTAGGGGCTCTTCTCATTATGACCATTTTTTTTTTTTTTCGCCACAATTTTATGCAATTCAAACAAACAACCAGATGTTTGAGTACAATTTGCAAACTTTGTAAATGATAGAAATATTTCAATCTGTATTTTGTAAATGTAGAAATGTATATGTTGAAATGGGGAAATGCCTGTTTTTTTCACATTTTACACCATGAAATACTGTTACTTTCTTTTGTCTTGGTTGTCAGTGTCAGTGCTACTAATACGCCGTATGCATATTAATTTCCCGCCACAAAGCACAGGTTTGATGCCAGGCACTCACGGGGGACGTGTGGGTCACATCACTGTCAGAGACAGGGCCATATGTTCATTTCTCACAAAATTAGCATTTTTGTAGCAATTTTAGTTCACAAATGCCAAACTAGTATTTTTCTAGTACATCCCGAGCCATATATAAGAAAAACTTCCATATGCCTTTAATAAGTATTCTGTATTTCCAAAATATTAGTAACATCCGGCTTGTCCCCACAGGTACCGACCCGTATCTGGAAATAGCTCACCAACTGAGAATAAGCAATCAAGTATGCAGTTGGGGCAGGAACTTAGTATGCATATCTCCTATTATTGCCAGGGCACAGCCCTACAACCTGTGACATGTCTAACAATACTGCTACGCACATTAGAGTGACATCTACATCTTCACACCTGAACAGTAACCATATATGACTGATATCACATCATTAACATCCAACTTACAGAAATAGAATTGTCTAGTCTGCTTATATACAAATAGGAGCAACAGGGCCATATCTTCCATGTAGTTTCTGACCTCCCCCACCCCTGTCCCCATCAAAAAAGCATAATGCAATCACTATGTTCCACACCCAATCCAATCACTGTCAATGTCTTCAACTATAACTAAACTAGAAAAGAAAGATTTGCTTGAAAGCAAATCTGTCTGTGTGTGTGAAAAATTTGCACAATAACAAAAATATGCAGCGTTGCAACACTTACAATTTGAGTCCAACATTAATAAAATTGGATGGAAAGTGACCAAATTATGGCTAGATGAAACATTCAAAAGGCAAAATGACCTTAACCTTTAGAGGTCAGACGTAAATGAAAAAATGTGAAGTGTTACAGTATCTACAGTGTGAGCCCAACATGATCAAAATTGGATGAAAATTGACAGAGTTATCGCTATATGAATATCTCAAACATCGGAATGACCTTGACCTTTAGAGGTCACATGTAAATTACAAAAATGTGCAGCGTTACAATTTCTACAATTTGAGTCCAACATCATCAAAACAATATATACTATTTGAGCTCAACATGTTTAAAATTGGATAAAAATTGACCAAGTTATTGCTGGATGAATATTTCAAAGGTCCGAATGACCTTCACCTTTGACCTTAAGAGGTGACATGTTATTACAAAAATGTGCAATGTTACAATATCTATAATTTGAGCCCAACATGATCAAAATTGGATTAAAAGTGACCGAGTTATGGCTAGATGAATATTTCAAAGGTCCAAATGACCTTGATCTTTGACCTTTAGAGGTCACATGTAAATTACAAAAATGTGCAGTGTTACAATATCTACAATTTGGGTCCAAAATCATCAAAATCGGATGAATACTTTGGAAGCCAGAAGCAACTGAATTCTTTTAATTGCCTTAATTTGCATAATTTTCAAAATCTTGACTATTCAGAACGATATGCGAAACTTCACTGCAGGTGCTATTACCATGCAAAGTTTGAAGTTTCTAGCTTGCACGGTGTCTCACTTTAAGACGACACAAAAATCTGGCGGAAAGAAAGATAGGAAAGATAGGAAAGAAAGAAAGAAAGAAAGAAAGAAAGAAAGAAAGAAAGAAAGAAAGAAAGAAAGAAAGAAAGAAAGAATATTGGGTAAAACAGTATGTCTGTGTTCACACACAGACATAATCAATTTTATCCATGCCAAAATGTTGAAAATTAAGAACTTCAAAAAAGCCACACAAATTTATAACCTATTTCACCTATAAATGACATTTGACTTGAAATAGTGCATTGACCACTAAATCTGAAATATCATCCATTGCCTATATTGGATGAATCACCATCTAAATATAAATGTAAAGTGAATACTGGGCAAGTGTATGGAACGGCAAAATGCCTGCTCCTTCTGAACACAAAGCCTAAATGTCAGACCGGTTTCGTCCTAAGCTGGACTCCTCTGAGTGACAAGCTTCAGTGGTCAAGCTGAGATGAACTCAGCTATCGAACTGAAATAACAGATGTCGCCTTTTATACTTCAGGTGATGCCAACTTAAGTAACGTAAAAGTTACGTTAGAAACCTAACATTAGAAAAAAATCTACGTCAGTATAGCTAACTGTCAATATTTACACATCAACTTGTTCATCATGTGATATGGGCTTTATGCACATGAATAAACATTGGTTGCTAGGGTTTGTCCAGTCATATAACTATAAATGTAACTTTCTCTAAGACATGCACATATGTTATAAAGGAAATCTTTAATCAAATTCAATAATACACTCCAATAAAATATCTCCTGCAACTGCTAAACCTATGCTGTTGTATTTTTGGTCAAATGGTCTTTGTGTCCTGTAACTCCATGTCAAAACAAGAGGGCTATGTTACAGCCTGTCCTCAGCTGATCTTAATATACACATAGATTTCAACTCCTGAAAAAGTCCCACCCAGGGCAAAGAGTAATCAGAATTGTCTGTATGCAATTTTACATTCTATCATGGGCAGCGGGCAACATCCAATCAGATGGCTGCATTTTAATCTTTGACCAGTGTTAGTTTCAGCACCAACCATGCATGGCTCCATCAAGCAATTTATAATGAACTGGGGTTTCTTTTGTTTGTTTTATGAGTGTGAATAACATTTATCTGTCCAAAAGAAACTATAATTTTGTGTTTCCATACCTTAAATTTGAAGCAAACAGTTTGGGGTGTAAAAAATTTTCGATGTAGGCCACAACGCTTTGTTTACGTACATGCAGTGCCATCTGTTGACAGAATTGCAAACTTCCATTTGAAACAGTTGCCTACAGATTCCACTATTTGGGATTCCTAATCAATTCCAAATGTGATGCTAAAGTTGCACACATTGTTTACTCATAGTCCAGCAGTCTTTGTGTGTGTGTGTGGGGGGGGGGGGTACTCTAAGGTTGATAGAATCAATGGAACTCTTTGCTTGCATTAACTTACAAACACTTAAATTCAGAGCGGTAATTTGGCACTATGCAAACTTATGCATTGTAAATGCAAGAATGATTTCTTTGCGTTTTCTCTAAAACAGTCCGTACTCTGAAAACACTGGAGCACATGAGAATGCTCTTTAATAATAGGTCTGCATACCCTAAAAATTTGTAAAACTGAGCAAACTGTCATCACACCCAATCTGAAAGGCAAAATTCAAAAATAATTCTCAACTTGTCAATCACAAGCCATGTCCCCAGAAAATAAAAATTCCTTGAACATGAAATTATCATTGTGTAACCTATCAGTAGGGACAGATCCTTTTTGCTTTGAGAAGTAAAACATGAGGTGTTCACGGACACATGGATGACTGATGCAGACCTGTTCAATACTATGCTCAGCTGACTGGTCAGTCAGCTGATCTACTCACTGATGCATGACCTGTTGAACTAATTTGGCTGAAACCCACACAAGTTTGACCAATGTTTGTCCACCATCCTTCAAGGAAGTTGAAAATGTAAATCCCACTTTAAAAAACAAGGAATTGGTCAATTGGACAGAAATGTGGTATTAAACAGCTGATGAGATGTTGGCAAACCAGGCTGCTAATCAAGTTCTAAACTTGACAGGTTTAGTTTTTTGTTTTTGTTTTTTTTTAAATACTGGTTCTACTTCATTCCTTCATCAGATAGTTTTGGACAGGGAGCTACATGTGTGCATCACAGATCTTAAGTCTCTGTACTCACCCTTGGCCTCGCCTGCCTCGGCATACCTCCGGAGGAGGCCCTCACACCTTCGGTACGCCGCCGTAACTGCACCCTGCTGAGCAAGACTCACCCTGCCAGGGTCTGGAATTGAGACTACTGGCTGCATTCTGAATAGCTTTTAGGGTGATGATATGCTTCTGCAAAGGACAAAATTGAAGTTAGACACTGCATCATGCTGATAAAGATTTCACAAATACAAGTCACAAGAACCAAGATGGTTCTGGGCTGCACCTATCCCTCCCACAACCACCACCAAAAAAATTAGAATTGAAAAAAAAAAAACCCTGTTGAAAAAGAGGGAAAAATGGTAGAACCTCCAATGTCTGTCCATGAAATTTGTTTGATTCTTTAAAGTATGTCATTTTGTACATATTATGAAAAGAGGTTCATGAGGAGAAACACTTAAAAGTTAATGGAAATTTGTGAATTGAGTCATCAATGCTTTAGTTGGCAGGATTCCAAGAATGAATTATCAGGGGGAGGGTATTGTGTTTCCAATCAGTAGATTTTACCTGATGACATGAGTGGAACGAGTACTGCATTTGTGAAACCCTTCTGGAGAAAACCTGGGACATGCTCCCCATTCAAGCAAATTTTGTAAAAATAATTCACTGCGTACATTTCAAGAACAAAATAATATTAAATAGTCACTCAGGCTCCCATACACAAAAGTGAGGCAGACAACCCACCAGACAGCTGGCTCAGCAGCCATAAAGAGGCAGGAAGTTTGGGTAACAGCTTGCACACCACTCACCACAGGCATGTTGCTCTTTCATTCTTAATTTGTACATGTCGTCAAAGTTTTCCCCTACTAAACATTCAGGCTTAGTTTCATTACTCAGGTCTGAATCTTTTATACCTTGTAAGCAAATGAACCAAAGTGATTTTACACGAGAAAATGTCTAATATAAAGGTGGTCCCTGTCTTCAGAGACCATTCCAGTGAGAGACCACTTGCCTTGAAAGACCACTTTTTCAGCATACTTTGCTCAGTACTTTTCTTGTTACTTATACCTCCTATGAGAAACCACCTGTCTTGAGAGACCACAATTTGGTCATCCCTTGGGGTGCTCTTTGAAGACAGGCTTCACTTTATGTTCAAAGGTAGCATTGATCTTTCATCAACATTTTCATGGCAGATTTAGAAAAACTTCATAACTCCCCCCACCCCCACCCCCACCACCACCGTCAGTCTGACATCATTTTACTGATGACATCTCCTGTATGTGGACATAAACATAGGAAAAATTGAGAGACTAAAAACATTTGAATTCCAGTCATCCCACCATCAACTTTTCACACCATTACCCCCAGGGGTGCAATCAGTTATCTTGACACTATAGTCATACAGTGTACACCACACTCTGTGTAAAATTGAAAGATACACACATATAAAATGTATAAATACCTGCACTGCAGGTCAGTCCACCCAGATATTCTAAAACAAAGGGACTTCACTAATTGTCAAGAGAATCTGTACCAAACAGCCATTTTGAACAAGAGTACTCCCAAATTGCTGAGCTATTATCAAGGAGGTGTAGCCTCCTTGCCATTATCAAAAGACAGGATACCTGCTCACCGCTTTGGCACAAGACAAAGAGAGAGTTGACCAAAGTGCTCAGCCGGACCTCTGACTCCACCCCAAGACAATGAAACCAACTATCAGGACATATTTTACTTGATAACCACCTTCAATATGTTACTTTTACGCAATAGGGACATAGTCCAAAACCACGGAGTATTCTGGAATCTGATCTTGACATGCTGAAGCACTGGTAAATAAAAAAATAAAACTAGAAAAGAAGATTTGCTTCACAGCAAATCTGTCTGGGTGCCTTCAATATCAGAATAGTTTGAAATGCTATACAATGCCATTGTTCAACTTGATCTAAATTTTGTGTATTTGCCTAATTTTTTATAAATTAAAATGCTCAGCTTTGGTTCTTGGTTCAAGGGATGTGGCCATGTCCCAAACTCATAAAGTGAAGTTTGAATGAAACTGCTATCTATAATAGTTTTGAAGTTATTAAACATTTTAATTTCGTATATTTGTCTAACTTGCATGAATTATAAGCCTAGAAGAACTTTGGTTTATTGTTCATTGGATGGGGCTATGCCACAAACCTATAAACTGAAGTAGAAATGGCCCCTTTACAATAGATTTGAAGCCATTAAAGATTTACATTTTGCATATTCACCTAATTTGCATCAATTAAAATCCTACAACTTTGGTTCATGGTTCATTGGATGCGGCTTTGCCACAAACCTACAAATTGAAGTTGGAATGGCATCTCTATGTACAATAGTTTTGGAGATACTCAACTTTTAAATTTTTCAATGCCTCTTATTAGCATAATTTGGAATTCTACAACTATACTGTCTATTATAGTGGCAAGTGTCACAAAGGTATATATGCACATTGAAATTTTGAGTCCATCTGCAATACTTTGGAAGATATGGCACTTTTAAAATTTTTGTTGCTTCTCAAAATTTGCATAATTTTAAACATCATCACTGCTCCAAAATGAGATGCACAATTTCGCTGGTTATGTCGGTCACCATGGCAAGTTTGGTGGTTTTTGGAAAAATAGTCTCTGAAAAAAAAACTGTGGACCAACTTGGTCATAAAGAAAGAAAGAAAGAAAGAAAGAAAGAAAGAAAGAAAGGAAGGAAGGAAGGAAGGAAGGAAGGAAGGAAGGAAGGAAGGAAGGAAGGAAGGAAGGAAGGAAGGAAGGAAGGAAGGAAGGAAGGAAGGAAGAAAGAAAGAAAGAAAGAAAGAAAGAAAGAAAGAAAGAAAGAAAGAAAGAAAGAAAGAAAGAAAGAATTCTTGGAAAAACAAAATGTCTGGGTTGGCACCCAGACATAATTAGAAAGTTGGTGTTCAGGGTGGTCAGAAATGACATCTGAAAACCAAAATTTTAATTTCATTTTCAAACAGTGTTTTTTAGTTTCAAAAGTGTGCCACATTTGTGACAGGAAAGCGCGCAAGTTTTCTCCGATCATGGCCCGATATGTGAAAGTGTTTGTGATGTCACAAACGCAACCTGCTGGCTTGTGGTGCATGTGTTATAAGCCAGAGTGCCTTCAGTTTGCCAAGAGTCATGGCAGATACAACTGAGCATTGTGATTCTGAAGAGTCTGAATTAAGTTTTTCATTTACGTCGTCTGACGAGTATGACAAAGAATTAATAATAAAAGCTGAAGCAGCAGAGCAAAAGATCATTCCGCCTTACACACATGGGGGGACGCCTAGAACCCTATTGTCACCAGTACTGCAGGGAGTGCAGCTGCAGTACAGCCAGGCGATCCCAACTTGATGTCTGGGCAATGATATTTCTCATCAAAAATTACAAGAGCAAGAAAACAAAAAAACAGGAACAAGCATAAATGCAATAAATTGGAATTTGCATCACGATGGGACAGGTCTTGTAGTCTTTCAAATTCTAGCATTCATGGAAACAGCTATGGCCTACATCTATGGTATATAAAAGTCTGAACAAACAGGTAATTTTTCCTTCCCATCTGTGTGGTGTATGGATAATTAAATATAAGTTTGCATCTATGAATAGCTTTCAATATCAGAACCCCTACCTGGCAGTAAGCTTGCCACCCTTGGAGTGCAGTAATTTGCGTTTCTGCATACATTGTCATCAGTACACGTCTTTATGATATCCCTTATTTCAGATGGTATCCAATATGTAACAATGGTAAAATTTTCTTGTGACTTGACTTATTTTCTGGTTCCATATTAATGACAGAGGTACAATGAGATGGAATTTTGTACACCTGATTATTGGGAGCTGGCCATGGACTGTCACAAACAGTGGTACATGACTGAAAAAATGAAAGACCAGCCACCCACTGGTCTTGGCAGCTGGGTACATGAGGCGTGAATGTGGTAGCTATCCAAACAAGCGTTATCTGCTTATGGGATTAAACACCTCCTAATATACAGCAGTAATTGGATATACGCATTACAGTGGCCAGCTAACTCAACCTGTTATAGACTGTTCAACCCTAGACCTGGGAATGGAACAATATTGGTCCTTGTTTGTCCATGTTTGTAAATTTAAGATTACTTTCGAAAGAGAATTTTATTTGGATAATATAAATGTTAAAAAACTTCAAAAATTTAACAAACTACACATAAGCGCCCACACTCTTGCCATTGAAACAGGGAGATATACGCTTCCCAAAACTCCTGCCTGTGAAAGAAAATGCCAGCTGCATCTATCCGCAATGGTTGAAGATGAGAAACACTTTTTATTACATTGTTCTAAATATTCTGAGCTCAGGCTTGACTTGTTTTCTGAGCTACAAAACATAGATGACCAGTTTGGTATATTGAATGACAGTGATAAATTTACATTCATAATGACAATGCAAAACAGGGAAGATGTCAAATACCATATATTCAACTTTGTGAATGATGCTTTTGACCTGCGGTTCCAGGTCTTGGGGTGCTAATAGAACTGTACATATTTTTATATACTATATGTATTATATATATTTATAGTCTAGTGTGTTAGTCTGGGTGCACCTGAAATAGAATTACTTGCTTTTGTTTCTGTAATTTTAATATTCAGCTGTACTTTTTTATTTACAATTCATGATTGTAATATCCTGAACTATTATTACTGCACCTATATTTTGCCATAATGAAAGCTTTGAAATCACAATCATTAACTGAAGATTAATTTGTAAATACTGTAAAAATATGAATCACTGTTCCTGGTTTTATGAGTAATGCCTAATCCAGCCAGTTCCATGAATCCCTCCATTGTCCAGCAATGGGACCCCATTTGGCAACAACAGTAAAATTTTCTTGCCACACCTGTCCCTAAACAGTCATATTTGACAAATCAAAGTCACTTTCCACAAAGTTTTTGCTACATAGGTCCGATCGATCATTGGTTCCCAGGGACTTGCCACTTATCCCTATAAATCTTCACTGCACTGGTCCACGCTCTCTGTAATTTCAGGTAGGGGGGGGGGGATATAAACAAACTGTTGAACTTGTACTGCTACAATTAACAGCAACACACCGACCCATCCTGGGCAAGAACAGGGACGAAAACGATTATTTCTACATGAAATTTTTAATCCTGTTGATGAAGGGTAAATAAAATGTTTGAACCAAGTGACACTTGACAGTCATAGCTCGCAAGCATGGTTGGAGTCTTCCGTGTCAGTCAGCGGTGTTGCATTTGTGACGTCACAAGCCTTTCGCACCTTGTGGGTGTCAAAAATTAACAAAAAGTGATGATTGAAGGTGCACTGAGTTTTTTAAAATAAGAATGTGAATAAAAGTGCTGTAGTTCTAGAAATTTTTGTGTGTCATCCATTTCACGCAAACTTGTTTTTCTGTAAATTAAAAAATATTTGCATATTTTAATTCCATACATCATGGCTTGTCTATATATAACCTTTCATTATGTCAATTAATTTTGGCACCTTATTTTTGTGCTGCAAGTACTAGCACAAAACACGTGAAATTAAGTTGAGCACAAAAATTTCTAGAACTACAGTATTATTTTCACATTTAATTTTTTTTCAAGCATGCCGTACTGGGAAGAACAGCCCATGAGTCACCCTTGTATCAAATTTGAGCACGGTCAATCAATGATCTTGAAGTCTCTCACCTTTGATAACTGAATCCTGATGTTAGTCCACAAAGTTGTCAAGGGAATCAATGTTAGATTAGAAAACTGTTATGCTTTAAATATACATACTGGCTGGCTGACTGGCCAACCCTGCACTGTTTGATGTGGTAAGGAAATTACACTGTGTGGGGTGAAGAGGCTGGCTAAGGGTATGAACACTGCTGCAAAAATGGCAGTTTAAAAAGACAATCCAAATACATAAATGTACTGATTACCTTTGAAAAAAAACAAAAACAAAGAGCCCACTGTAGCATATTTTGGTATACATTTAAGGTGCTCACTGCCAATAGTAGAGAGGTGCCCACTGCAGAGAGGTTCCATTAACATGTAGATAATAGAGAAAATCAAATGGGACCGAAGAAAAGTGCCCATTGTTAGGAGGTGCCCACTGCAGAGAGGTGCCCGCTCATGGGGGTTTTACTGTACTGTACTTGCCTCAACACCTCCATGCTGGTTACATTCCTTTAAAACTAGGGACAAGAATAGTCCATGCATGTGCACTCTCGATTCATTTTCCTGTGGGACCTAAATATTACTAATGTACATTTAAAATAAAGATGGATAAAAGTACTTCTGTCCATGCAAAAAGTACATTTTAATTGTGCACCAGAAGGGTTACAAACCCTAAAATGCCCCCAACAGGGAAAATGACCATGCTTACCAGGTCAATTAGCACAATTAAACCATAGGAAATAGACTAGTGAGGTTATCTACACTCAAGTTGGCCTTTGATGTCCTCATAATAAGACCTGTATTAATTGTTAAAGAAGTGTCACCAATATGTGAGGTTAAGCGAGGAGCAACACAAACCTACAGGGTCTATATCCAGTCCCTACAAGTGGATGTTGTGAATGCTGTAACCTCATCTACCTCCTCAATGTATAACATATCAGACACAGTTTGTAGGACAAACTCAATGTCCACTTGAGGACAGGTTGCATGAACACTTTTGTTATACCAGTAACAAAGTAACAACCGTTGGGGAGACATTTGCTCAAGCTAATCACAGGGGACTCACTCTAGAAGTCCACATCTTTGAGTACATCCAAACACCACTGAAATTAACACATGACAGGGAGGTCAGTCCAACAAGGGAAATGTACTGGATGCACCAACTCCACCTGATAGATCCATTTGGCCACAATATCACGGGAAACTGACGAAGATTTCTTGTTCAGTCTTTCATGTAAGCTAAACTTGCAATGTCTTAACTCACTTCCCCATGTAAAAGCCATAATTTGTTAACACATTAGTGTTTCAAAAGAAATTCATACAGCTACTAAATAAATGCTATAAATAGGGATCTGAACAGCAACCTCCCTCCCCCCACTGTTCTTCACCAGGTAGAGCAATATGCACCAGCTGACACATCAGGACCAGTTACTTATCTTCCAACTGCAAAAAACCACAGCCATTCCTTATGACCCTATTGGATGGGAATTTACTGGAATTAACAGATGTAATTAAAAATAGGGCCATGGGCTGCTTTAAACTAGCGAGTACGTGTGCATGTTAGCTACTCAAGTCATAGCTATGCCGTAGTACATGTATATATACTGGATGCCAGACCACTTGTGAACAGTTGTTCCCCACAAACCTTGGTTCCTGAAGAGAATGAAGATATCTGAAACTGGTCAAGCCAATAAAGGAATTTGTACCTATCAAGACACTTGCCTTTTTGTTTTAGCTTACTGTGAATGTGTATGTATTGTGATGATTGGACTTCCAATCAGAAAAGAGAACTGGTAAAAAAAAAGATCTCCGAGAGATGCTACATAGTGAACACTCTTCCAGAAGGAACATTTCTTCCAACAGTCAGCATAATCTGAGACTTGGTTTTGGACAAGTTGATAATAGCAAAACCACACAGACATTTTAGTGCAACCTGTAGGGGTCTACTGAAGTGTTCCTATGCAATTTCAAATTGGCTAGGTGGTTTCAGCAAAGAATTTTTAAGATTTTGCCAAAATAAATAAATAAATATATATATATATGTATAACTTTGTTTTGAGAGGATGACTCAGTTAGTGTGTAAGACACACTATTCTTCCCTGAGGCTCTCTACATTTTACAGTATGTACCATCAAGGATCACATGTAAGCAAAAATCTCACATGTACATGAGGTAAGTACTGTTAAATACACTGGTTATAGAATTCAGCTTTTTTGCACCGTTCTAGCAAATGTTTGGTGCAGTGTCTCTTGCACATACATAATGAAGGAGAACATTGGATTTCTTTGGTAAACTATTCCATATGACTGCACCACTGTAACCTTTGTTCTTTTCATAAAGTCTGCCCTGGGTCGGTTAAAGTATAGCTGGTCATCAGTGGCTGACCTTATATTCACAGCATGGAAATCCTTCACATGTCAAACATATCCTTCATAATATATAATGACGTCCTATCATTCAATGATTTATATACAAGCACTGCCTTTTTAAATGTAATCTGTTATTCCAATGTCATCCAGTTCAGTTTGTGAATCTAGGATTGCTTAAGTCTCACTGGACTGTCTGTCGTTAACGTAAAATATTTAAAATTAAATTTCATTGCAAAATAAAACTGAAAGTGAAACCCATCACACACGGTTTAGCCTTATATTGTTACAATACAGATAGGCCCCTAAACCTAGCCAATTGGCTTGGAACGTATTTAAAACATGTCAATAACCAGATAGCGTATGCAAGAACTCCAGATGATTAGCCCCAGGTGGTCTGCACTGTGTTATTTATCATACAGACAAGCAAGCGGTCATAACGCACCTCGCTTGAGAAGCTGTTCATTGAGCTACTGTGTAATGAATTAATTAATTGTAGCCTGACCGAGTGCATGCACCATCAGCATCAGATGGAAGGCGTCCAGTGCCGGTGTAACAGTAAAAATTCTCAATAGCTCAGAATGTAGGAAGCTACAAACTCAAAGATCCTAGTGAGCATGCACAGACAACTTAAAATAGGGGTGGGGGTAGATTGTCCAGGCCTGGATAAGTTGCCCCCTCCTCCATAAGTAAATGTGCTTCCTTTCCTTCATATTAAAAAAAAAAAATGAAATACTTAAGCAAATTACAAGCTATGAATAAAAAGATTGATGCAAAGCATGAATAACAACACAAGAAACATAGACTGACACTGATATTGGTGTGCAGGAGGGGTGGGGGTGGGTGAGTGAGATTGTCCAGGCCTGGATAACTTGCCCCCCCCCCTCCCCCATACATGTGTTGCTTTTTTTTTCTTTTTCATTTGTGAACCAGTATTACATATAACTTTGCTTTGAATTTTTTATGCAGGAAATGCATCATATATATTTATGAGATGGAAGGGGGAATGGCAAGTTATGTAGGCATGGACACTCTCCATTTTTTTCCCCTTATAGCATTGTAAGGTATACGGAATTTACATTTCATGCCTGGAACTATGAACATGATGAAGATACACAGCACATAATCATATACTCCCCACCCCACCCCCTCACAATTTGTCATTCTCTCTGATCCCTACCTTGTCATTCAACTTTCCATGACAATTCTTTCCTCATGCTTTTATTTTACTGTACAGAATGGGAATGTTTATGTAAATGAAAGAAAAATACTGATGTAACATAGCACTTATAGTGGTAAGTTATTCCTGAAACCAAGACAATGTCTTGGTCTCACGCTATTCTGGCCTGGATAACCTTTTTCTTTTCCTTGATCCTTGTCACGTAATTCAACTTTCCATTCAGGTCTTTCCTCAAACTATTATTTAACTGTAAAGAACTAGTTGGCCTTTCTTGTATTTTATATACATGTTAAAAAGTTTGATGCAACATAGTACTTGGAGGGGGGGGGGGGGTATCCTGGCCTGGACAACTCCTACCTCCAGCCCCCCCCCCCCCCTTTTTTTTTTTTTTTGTCTATGCTCCTTGTATTGCAATTCAACTTAACATTCTGAATCTTACCTCACAATTTTACAAAGTTTTGCAAGAACTGGTAATTTCTGCATTTTAAATACAAACTACTGATGGAAGATAAAGCTTATGTAGGGCAAGCTATCCTGGCCTGAATACATTCCCCCCACCCCCATCAATTTGTCATTTTCTATTATCCCTGTCTATCAATTCAACTTTCCGTGGAAATTATTCAATTATGCTTTTATATTACTGCAAAGAATGGGAATGTATAAATATACAGATTCTGGAACACATACGTATCCCACCACAGCTGTCCAGAGTTGACACAGTAAGTCTAGAGAGGGAAAATCACTGGATTCGCCAGCTTTGAACTGCTGAACCATTTGGCCTCAATGTCATGGGTAGATAGGCACCCTTGCCTGGAATAATATTAATGTGCAGTTAACTTTGTCGCGGGGAAAACGTATCGCACTTCTGGTGGGACAGCAGGATGGTAAAATAGGGACATGCACTGGGGACTTGTGCAAGCCTATTTGTGAATCAAGTCCTTGTAACTAAAAAGCAGTTTGTGCCTGTGACCAGGGATGCTGCTACTTTATGCAGCTGTTGTACTTTCTTCAACAAAGCCCAATTACAGTTGCCTCATATGGTCATGGTCATCTAAGTCAAATGCTTTCTGTAGATACGTGACTGATGCTAGTAGCTGACCATCAAGTGCCTTAAGCCATGTGTCCAGTAATTTATGGAGACCTGTTTCACAGGAATGACATTTCCTGAATCATGACTGACATGAACAGAGTACGTTGTCCTTAGTTAAAAATAAAAAGAGCAGTGAATGTGTCTTTCAAGTACTTTTGACAGTGCACACAGAACAGATATAGACCTGTAGCTGTTAACATCCATAGTTGTTCCATCTTTGTGAATTGGCGCAACTTTTGGCCATCTTCCATGAACTTGGAAATGTATGATGTGTACTGCCAACACTCAGGTTGAATAGGTAAGTTAGTGGTTTGAATAAACAGACAATGCCATTTGCAGAAATTTTAAGTCAAGCTCATCTGTACCATTTGACTTTTTTGGATTAAGGTTACAACGTACTTTCACCACATCATCCTCTTTCATTCTTGGAATGCTGAAATAAACATCTGGGGGGATTTTGTCCTTGACATATTCCTTCACTTTCTGACGTCTGGTGTTACATGTAGCACTAGTACTTATTGGCAGCAAATTTTCAGCAACTGATGTGAAATGTTTATTGAATTGGTCTACAATAACTTTCCTGTCTGTGATTATGTCATTACCAATGTTTAGAGTGGATGGAACAATGTTAATATTTTTCCAAACAAGACTTTTCACACAATTTCATAGCATACTGGGATTTATCACATTTTCCTTGCAATCTTACTGTAAAACTGCCTCTTTGTCAGGCATATCAATTTGACAACTCGGTTTCTCCACATTTTGTACATTAACAATATGACCCCAATAATTTGAAATGGTCACACGTTTGCATTGCATCAATAACTTCTTAATCCATTCTGGTTGCTTGACTCTATGTGTTTTAGGAGGGGCATGTCTATTTAATACTGCTGTACAGTTTGACATGAACAATAGAAATTCATTAAAAATTAAGAAAAAAAATCACTGCAGCAGGACCATCTGACCAAACTTGGTTGAAATCTGGCTGACAATTTTGTATAAAAAGTTGAAAAAGTGAATTTCCATTGCAATCCCCATTGACTTGCACAGTCATCAATAAGAATGTATGAATTAACTGATTAAATACCTGAATTTAGAAAATTTCCTACATTTCCACCAAGTGTCAGAACAATATGAGTGACTGTTTGAGCGACAAGTATCGAAATTGAAAACTTTGTTAAAAACACTGCAATAAAGACTATCACCACCCATCAAAAATAATGCTGTTTGACCCTTCCACAAACTACGTTTTCACCAAGTTTCATCACAATCTGACAGATAGTTTTGGACAAGAAGTCAACATTGCAAAAATACACACACAAAAATTCATAAAACAGCACAAAAAATCGCAGCACCAACTGTTGAACAAATCATGGTCTGGGGTCACCAGAGGTGTTTCCAATGCAGTTTCAAAGCAATTGGCAGAGCAGCTTCAGAGTACAAGATTTTTTCAAGATTTTGCCAAAAAAATGAAAGAAACATTCATTAAAAAAAAAATCACCGGAGCATAATCATGTGAACAAAATCGGTAGAAACCCATCAAAGGTACATCTCCATGAGGTTTCATGAGAATCTGGTTGAGGGTTTCGGAGTAGAACTCCAAAATATTAATTTCTGTTGTAATCCCCATTGACATGGTAATGAGCTGGAATGCATTGACTTACATGGTAATAAACAGGAATGCAGGCACTAAACCAACAGACACCTAAACTGAAACATTTTGTTAAAACTCACGGATCCAAAGCACCAGTATTTAACCATTCCACAAGTTACATTTCCACCAAGTTTCAGAGCAATCTAAGTGAATGTTTTGGAGAAGTTGAAAATATCTAAAAACAAACACAAAAAAAAAAAAGAATGGGAAAAAGTTATAGGGCCAACTGGCAAACAAGTTATGGTCCTATGCTTCCCAGAAGTGTTCCCATGAAATTGGAAAATGTGTATGGACACTATGTGACATACTTTGCAGAAACTCGCTGGTTGAAATATAATCTATACAGTAGAACCTTATTAATATGGACCTCATTAATCTGGATATCTCATTAATCTGAACACTTCTCCTGGAACAGAATTGTTGATTTCAAGTAAAAGTGATCCAATAATCAAGATGCTTCACTAATCTGAACAGTTCACTGGGGTACAAAGGTGTTCCACTGTAATTCCAAACTTGCAATTGAAAAATGACACGGTCGAATGCCTTGCTGGCATCTAATAACAAGGTATACATGTGACCTCCCCCATTACAGTAATAATGAATTACTTCCTTCACCAGAACGGTGCATTGTACAGTCAAATGGCAACTTTTGTAGGCAAATTGTGAATCAGATGCTCTCAGAATATGGGAATTTTTATTAAGAATAACCCAATCTATCATTTGACAATTGCAGTTCTTAGAGCTATCCCCCTGTAGTTCTCTGAGTGACATAATGATTTTTGTTGTGCATTTTTTGGGATAGGATCTATGGTAGATAAACAGAGGCCACTAGGTGAAAACCCGTGACGAATAATACTGGTACTCAGCAATGTTAAGTATAGGTAGAGTTATCTGGTCCCATGCTTCAGATGGTCTGTGTAATGTCCTGTATCTTCGTCTGATTTACCAGTTTTAATGACTCAACTGCTCTATCAACATTATGAATTGAGACGGAGTGTTGATTGTAGCATTAACTCTTATAACAACATTTGTCACATATTTTATTATTGACATCCCTCAACAGATCAGATGTATCGTCTTTACTGTATGAGACACTGTTACATAAAATTTTTTATTTTTCAGCAAATAGCTTCCCAATACTTTCTTTTCCAACAACACCATCAATATTATTGGGTGGTAAAGATGATTTACCTCGATTTTTCTGCAATTCATTCCAAAAAATCCTATTATTATTAAATAGAATTGCCTCAGCCATTTTATTCTTAACACACATATCGTGGTTGTGTCTGACTTAGTGCACAGCATGATGATATGCAGCACATGTACTTTGCCGAATGTTTGCTATTAGGCCATGTCTGGGGGAACTATTTTCTTTCCACATTTCATGCCAAAATAGTGCCCATATCCTGTTGATGGTGGTGATCCAGGCCGACCATACACAGACAACAGACATTTTACATCTATCTGTCACAATAAAACTATGTAAGCCCTACATGTAGTTATGAATAATCCGATGTTCTCTTATGACTTTTTTCCAAACAGAATATACATGTATATTCCTATCATGGGTAAAAATTAAAGCTGATCGCTGAATACAGTATAATGGATGCTTTATTGGGGGTGTTGCAATGGAAAACAAAAAGTTAAAAAAAACAAAAAAAAAAAAAACAAACAAACAAACAAAAAAAACAAAACAAAAAACAAAAGCAAAACAAAAATTAAATAAAAAAAAAAAAAAAAAAAAAAAAAAAAAACCCCTGTTGTGCCACATTTAATCTAATAACAACTGCCAACAATAACAAGGGGTTGGGTTCCCTGGAGCTACATTTTCACATGGACCGAGATCACCGAAACTCCATTTCAGTCTCGAAACGTCTTAATGTTGAACATGGAAATGGCAGTTTTGAAAACGATGCCGTGAGGCTATGACACCATCACCATAAGTGGCGAAATTGTAATGAATGCATGAAAAAGGCAAAGGGGAGAAATTTCTTGCGCAACTCGCTCAGGGACGAGCAAGCCCCTGTCCTACTCGACACAAGTCATTGGCGGCAGCTTGTCTGCAGTGCAGTCGAGTTGAATCAAAATCCGCTTGCCTGAAAACCCATGTAAAAACGTGCTGGCTCAACTTCAAGTATCTTAATCCATTTGTATGTTCTTTGAGTAAATCTGCACATGTAAATATCATAGAACAGAAAACCTATCCAAATCTACACCACAAGTTTCAAAATATGCGCCCATCTCAGCATCAGATCTGTCCCGTCACACAGCTGTCGGCTCATCCGTGTCACAACTAAATTGTGCCAGCTTATTCTGTTAATACTGGCCCCGCCAGATGAGGCTATGATGTGTGCCATCGAATTGCATCGCGTGCATAGCAACGCATGTAATCCCAGGTTTGCTGGTCTTGATTTGTGTGTTAAACTCCAAACCAAATTCAAAATTAAGATTAGATGTCACCTGTCACAAGCAAGCAATCAGAAACATCACCCTCATCACTCAGACAGACAGACAGACAGATAGACAGACAGACAGACAGACAGACGGACAGACAGACAGACAGAAAGAAAGAAAGAAAGAAAGAAAGAAAGAAAGAAAGAAAGAAAGAAAGAAGTTATTTTATCTAATAATCCTGTGGGCACTCTGCTTATTTGCCTTGGTCCTGTATAACTTTCCCTCTGACCCTAATTCCTGCCTCCAAGGCTCAGGCATTTCGCATATCCAGTGCACGCAGAGAAGGCAGAAACCTGTTACTCTAGTTAAAGTGTGTGTGTCAACACACAATTCTTTCTTTCTTTCTTTCTTTCTTTCTTTCTTTCTTTCTTTCTTTCTTTCTTTCTTTCTTTCTTTCTTTCTCCAAGTTAGAATGAATATCAGTATTTGAGTTCAGTAGCCTAAAACTGACTGTTTCCTGCTGTTCACAATTTGAATAATTTACTTTCGAACCGCGCAAACGCATTAAATATATGCCAGAATGCTATAGATACTCTGTCTTTGAAGATCTTGTGTTACTATTTATAGAAAGCTATCTCTCAAACCGATTTCAACGCGTTACTATTTGAGGACAGACCTCATCTTGGCTCCTTATTGATGGCGTGAGTGCCCCAAGGTTCCATCCTTGGCCCCCTACTTTTCCTCGTTTACATTAACGACATCACTGTCAATATTAGCTGTGACATCCGTTCACTTGTGAATGATACCACAGTGGCGTAGGAACGGGGGGGCCCTGCCCCCCCCCCCCCAATAATTCCCTTCCCCCCCAAGCAGGGTGCACCTTCCGTGCACAGTTCATCACTTGGGGGGGGGGGGGGGGCAATAGTTCAAAGCTTCTTACGCCACTGTACCAGTATTCTTGAAATTGTCCACGACCCAACGGCCATAGCTGAAAGCCTTAATTCTAATCTTGTACAGATTCATCGTTGGGGCAAGCTCTGGCGGATGACATTTAATGCTATAAAATCTAATTCAATGACCTCCTCAGCTAAACGACACAAGCCAAATCTTGGGAGTTACGTTAACATATAGCATGCATTGTTAGTAAAGCCAACCAACGGCTAGCTCTTCCACGCAGACTCAAACACAAACTCTCCCGCCAGACTATCATATGATTGTAAAGTACAATGACTTGTCCTATCCTCGGATATGGGTGTGTCCTGTTTGAGAATTGCACTGAAAACCTGTCGCAATCTATAGAAGCTGAGCAGAATGAGGCAGCCAGGATCTGCCTTGGCGTAACCAGATACGCTCCACGTGTCTTACTTTTCGAAGAGCTTGGATGGCAAGCTTTGGCAAATCGAAGGAAATACTTCAAACTTATTCTTTTCTTTAAAAACTCAAACTACAAGACATTTTTACCTTATCTAAATTTAAATTCTATCATAAATATATGATCATGGAACTGCCAGAAAATCTATAAAGTTTGCCCTTCCAAACAAGTCAAGATACAAGCCAAGCTGGTAACATTTATATACCTAGACACAAGCACAGTTATGCTGAAGACTGGTTACGTTGTGATGTGCCTGAGACTATCAACAAATCTCCAGCCAATCTACGTGAAAAATACATACGCATAGTTATAATGGATTAGAAAATTACATAAAAAAATACTATATTGAAAATTATCAGGAAAATTACATGATTGAGAAATGCTACATTTGTTCCCGAGAAGGTCAAAAGTTGAAGATTATTTTAGAATTATTATTACCTTCACCAGAGTGTATGTATAAGTACTTAATATTATTATAATTTATTATTTCTTCGTGGCTGAACATTTTGTTTTATTACCCTCCATTCTGCAAATACAGTCGCCATGAAATATTTAGGCCTAATTAATTTGTACAGGATGGCCCAATGAGAGCGACAGTTGTCTCTGTCTTAATGGGAGTCTCCCTGACCACACAATATGTTCATTGATTATTATATTTTATTTCTGTAACTTTTTGGTTGAATAAAACTGTCCTGAGTCCTGAGTATAATAGGTTGACTCCACAATACCTACATGATCTCGTTCTTCGCAATGTTGCATTCACTACTGGGCGTCTATTGAGAAATCATACAGAATTACGCCAAATTAGGTTTACCACCAATCGCTTCGACGATTCATTTCTCCCTTCTGCTATCAAATCAGAAATGACCTCTCGTGTCACCGATTCCCTACCGCATTTCAAATCTAAATTAAATCGATTACTCTTAAATGTTGACTAGAAACCCCCTTACTTTATTGCCCATCTATATCATGTCAATGCCCTTCCAGTCTCAACGGGTGC
Source organism: Hermodice carunculata (assembly GCA_964020975.1). Taxonomy (NCBI): domain Eukaryota; kingdom Metazoa; phylum Annelida; class Polychaeta; order Eunicida; family Amphinomidae; genus Hermodice; species Hermodice carunculata. The sequence goes on from OZ026626.1 coordinate 88,663,874, forward strand.
ATGCTCTCATCCTACTGAAGATACGAAACATTACCTTTTGTTCAGCCCCAAGTTCACTGTGCAAAGGGTCCGTCTACTGAACACCCGGGACTGAACACTGTGTGTCACTTACTCGCTCCAGGTGTAAATCCGACTCTAATAATTCAGTGCTCTAGTGATGTTTTCTTCAACATTCTGTTGAAAGGTCGTGAGGATTTGCCGGACACCGATAATGTATTCATCCTTGAGGATGTTCAGACATTCATATCAGAATCTAGACGTTTGATTTGCTAATTTGGTATATGATCTAATTATAAGTCTCAATTATTTGGCATCAATTGTATTATTCCCGTACAAGCTGTGAATTTAGTCTTCTGTTCTCGTCCATGTGTATTGTATATATTCCTGTGCGTCCTTTGATGTACTGGAGAGCCTCCAGATTAGCCTCTGTATACTATTAGGCAATCCATAGAAAATAAATATGTTTATAATAATAAGAATATAAATTCTGCTTTAGATAGAAGGAAAACTTTACTCAGCACTATGAAAAAACAGGCCTTAGTGCTAATGTTTTGGCTTGTCGGTTGAAAATCCATTAAATGAATATATTTGTCCCAGGCAGTATTATGAAAAACGCCTTGGCACATAACACGTAAATCTTGGCATTTTACAGGGGATTTTACGCTAGTCTTAGTCAGATTGTACCATATAGTTTTATATGTGCTGATTCTAAATATGGTGGTCGAGAGCTACCAAGATCCCATAAGCTCTCATTCAATGTGGAAGCTGGGGAAAACGCCCTTTATCTGTCCATCCGTCCGTCTGTCTGTCTATTTATCTATCCATCCATCCGTCTGTCTGTCTATTTATCTATCCATCTCCTCCACCTGATTACCTGAACAAATTATAATTTGCCTTATCATTATTTATCATATCATGTCTGTATCTATCATCTACTATGTATGACTTGCACCGAATATAATCAGTCAATCAATTAATCAGTGCGCCTCTCTCTCTCTCTCTCTCTCTCTCTCTCTCTCTCTCTCTCTCTCTCTCTCTCCCTTTTGTGTTCTATTTCGTGGGCATACAGCCTTAAAAACAAAAAAAAAATATATAGAAAGCACAACAATATATTTGTGGGTTTCGAATATGCAATGTTTTGAACATGTTAATCCCGGGGTTTTAACCCCAACTCTCTGAAGGACTTCAGCAATTCAGCACTGCAAGTGGACGGAAACATGGACATTGTTTGGCGCCAAAGCTGGAAACCACGTGATATAGGTCACAAAGGTTTTTGTGAAAATTTGTAATTTTTCATGCTTAATTTTGACGATGGAATATAAGTAGTGTTAACTTACAAAACACTGACCACCTTGGTTTATGTTTTGCAGCTACTACCCAAGAAAATGCCTGTTGCCAACGTAAGGCACAGGCGAGAAAAAAAGCATAGACATAAATGAACGTCTGTACTCACTGGTCGAATGAAGTGGAACTGATGTTTCAAAAAATTTTGGTCACGCAAAAGACGCTTATCAGGTTTCTATTGGCTTATCCGCGTCATGTGACCATGTCACAACCAGGTGGACAAAAAATGTTTTGATTTGTTGCGCGAGGCACGTGACAAACACTTGCTTGTATTTGGCGACAATACCGTAATTTGTATTACCTGAGAATCTTACTTTGGTAAGGTATTTTTGTTTCTTTGAAACCATTGAATCAAATGTTTACATTCAACAAGGTGTCTGTTACACGAAAGCCAGTTTTCTATAACAAAAGGAAAACCACTGCATGAAGAATCGGACCCTTAAGGTCAAGCTACACGATGCACTTTTTGGCATGCAAAGCTGTGCTCGCCAAGTTTTGCATCGTGTGGCCACTGTGTTGCTGTATGTGACCGCTCCTGCAAAACTATGCAAGCAAAGAACTCCCCTTTCAACCCATTATTGCATCGCGCAGACACTGCCTTGCTGAAGCAATATTTGTCATGCACAGCATTGCACCCGCAACTGAGCATCGTGTAACTCGGCCTTCAGTTTGCACAGAAACAAAAACCGATGAAAGGAAATTAAACAGCAGTCCCAGTCAAGTTTCCTGATGCGATAACGGCTTCCAGCTAACTATCCACCCACTCCTCATTTGATTGTGCCGATTTGTGAGGTTAATTTTTTTTCTTTTTTCTTTTTTTTCGTACTAAAGGCCACCTGACTAGCTATTAAGCTAGTCAGGACCGCGGCAGATAAGTGGAGTGCCACAGATTATTATTATTGTTATTATTATTATTATTATTATTATTATTATTATTATTATTATTATTATTATTATTATTATTATTATTATTATTATTATTATTATTATTATGTAACACCCGTCATAGCCCCAAAATGCATTTGGAGCACGAGACAGACGATTGTGACATGTAGGTTGGCAGAAATGATGCGGGTTAAAAGTTGGTTCCATGCACAAATTCTATAAACGCTTGGAAGGAAAAGGATATATAGGATACAGAAGAACAAATCAAACACTTTCTTGCCGGAATTCGATTTTTGTCATTGTTCATTTTCAGTTTGGGGTGAGCAGGGATGATTTGCACACAACACGTTTTATTTTTAAAAACAGAAATTCTATTTTTTTTTCTCTGTTTTTTTGCTTGATTTGCACAAATTGGTGACTTTTTGTCGCCATTTCTGAATTTCAAAACCTGGCAGGTCCACATATCTACAATTTTGCTGGAGTGGACACACTCAATCCATACAAAACCCCGTAAACAGACCCAACTGAGTGGAAAGACTCACCCCAACTCGCACAAGAAATCTAGAACGAGGTCCACATGAGGGAAAACACTCACTAAGACCTGGTCTACATCTATATTCAAGCCTCGGATGAGTGGAAGCACTCAGTTTGCACTACTATAGTCCCAAAAAAGGTCCAAACGAGGAAAAACACTCAGCATTTAAAATACAGCTCTGTACTAAATCCTGCCAAGTTGAGTAATAACACTCAAATTAATATATACGTATGTTTAATGCCGAAGTTAATATATTGATGTCTCAATTCAAGCATGTGTATAGTATAGTATAGTATAAACATATTTATTTTCTCTGGATTGCCTAATAGTACACAAAGACTAATCTGGAGGCTCTCCATGCCACCACAAGATATAGTTTATTCAAAACGTATTGTATGTCTCTGTACGGTTGTCAACTATGGGACTTTTCTGGTAGGGAGATAGATCTTTTTTATACCGCATGGAGAAAAGCAGTAAGACTATTATGGAAGCTTCCGTACAGATGTCACAATAACCTACTACACGTAATTTGTAAAGACCTAGACATCGAAGTTCAACTCCACAAGCGATTTCTCAAATTTTTCTATCAGTCATTTCACAGTAAAAACAGGATTGTGAGTACCCTGGCTAAACTGGCTGCTGGGGGAAGTCGTTCTACTGTCTGTAACTCTTTGAATTATATCCTTTCCAAATATGCTATCTCCAAAAATAGTTTCTTTTTGTATAATTTAAATGATTTAATGGTGACTCTTAAGCAACAGATGCCTCAGCCATCATCTGAAGTAAATGCTGCAGCAAAAATTATTCGTGAGGTCTGTGAAATAAGGGACGGAAGCTTGATAGCTAACTTATCGCAGGCCGAATGTCACGAAATCATTGAACATTTGTCAACTAACTGACCGCTCGTTCGCCGAGTTGTCATAATGACCGACTGAACTGTTTTGACATTATTGTCTAATGTGTGTGTTCTTTTTCCTTTTTCTTGTCATATAGTGTACTACTGCTTTGGTGTACGAATAAAGATATATAATAATAATAATAATGATTCAAACATGTTGTTTATCATCCAAATAAATTAAATGACTTCAGAACACATTTGAGTCTGTTGTCAAAATAAAGCCACCCCCGCCACCAGCCCTCCCCCCCCCAAAAAAAAACAAGAAACAAAAAAGAAAAAAAAACTGAACAAGCAAACAAAAGCAAAAATTAAAAAAAAACAAAAAAACAAAACAAAACTCGGACAACACATCTCAAGGTGTGAAAATACTCCTTTGAATGTGTGCTTGGTCTAAATAGTAGCCCTTCATGAGTGAAGACGCTCAACCAGCGAGCGCAGAATTGTTGGTGGCAAAATGAATGAATGAAGATCGCTGAAAATATCCATTTGATACACCAAAGATTTGATGTTTGGTCTGCACGCAAATGATGAAACATATTCAATGGTACAAAGTAGTTCCATTCCAGTTTAAAATTATTTGTATTTTTAGCACTCTGTGAATTCAAGAATAAACTAGGAAAGATGATTTGCTGCATAGCAAATCAGTGTGTGTGTCTTCAAAGCATATTGGTATGGCAATGTACAACTATTCCATAAAACAGGAGTAGAATTTGGAATGGCGTCTCTATATTTTATTGCTTTGAAGTTATTTAAGATTTAAAATTTCTAATGGTACTATTTAGCATAATTTAAATTGCTACAACTTTTATTTTTAATTCATTAGGTGTGCAATGTTCAACAACCCCCTACATGAAGTTGGAATGGCATCTCATCTATTATAGTGTTCAAGATATTCAAGATTGAAAATTTAGAAAGTTAAAGTGACATCTCTATCTATAATAGTTTTGAAGATATTCAAGTTTTAAAATTTCAAATGCTGCTAATTAGCATAATTTAGATTGCTACAACTTTTGTTTTAGAATCATTACATGCGCAATGGTCAACAACCCCCTAGCAAAGTTGAAATGACATCTCTAGCTGTAATAGTTTTGAAGATATTGAAGTTTTAAAATTCCAAATGCTGCTAATTAGCATAATTTAAATTGTTACAACTTTTGTTTTAAATTCATCTGATGCGCACTGGTCAATAACCCCCTAGTAAAAGTTGGAATGACATCTGTATCTATTATACTTTTCAAGATATTCGAGATTTAAAACTTCAAATGCCCCTAATTTGCATAATTTTAAAGATATCCATTCCTCTGGGTAAAACGGTCAATCTCGTTGTATGGAGGTACAATCATGCCAAGTTTGGAGTTTCTATGTATAATAGTCTCCGAGAAAAGTGTCGGACAAATTTGCTGGTAAAGAAGAAAGAAAGAAAGAAAGAAAGAAAGAAAGAAAGAAAGAAAGAAAGAAAGAAAGAAAGAAAGAAAGAAAGAAAGAAAGAACAGAAAAGTGTGTGTTGACACACACACTTTAAATACAGTTATATATTGGGAGGTGGAGGGTAAGGGCATTTCTGCACTGCCGCACTGGGGCATATTATTTTTGAGTGCGCGTACCAACATACTGACGACCTCTTATTTTTCGTGCTGGTCAGTATTTCGGAATATTCTTATTTTCTGTACTCTGTATTGGGGCAAAATTATTTCCTCTACCAGCTTGACGGGATACCCCTCCCCCCTTACCCTCCCCCCATATATACTCAAGCTTCATGTATGAACAGCATCCAAACAACTGAAACTCTCAGCGCATCAGCTACATTAGGCTATTTGAATTGGTAGCATAATCATTCTTGTTACAATTCATTTCAAATGGCACAGAGCACACATACATGCATGCACATCAGTATTTGTGAAAATATTCCTTGACAAATGGATAAAACTTTCTTTCATGATGCAGCACAGATCCTTTTGGAACTGCGTGGGTTTCCATCCTGCCTCCCCATACCCAATCTAGTTCACATACTCACATGCATGGTATAAAGATGTTCTTGCTCTAAAGTCGTTGTCAGCCAGTGGCTCCCATTAATTATCAACAGGGGGGGGGGGGGGGGGGGGAGGGGGTTCATGTTATCGACATGGAACGTTGATTCACAAACCGTGGCTGTGGTAGTGTGGCACTGTGGCACTGTGGCATTGTGTCACTATAAGCACCTTCTGATGCTGCTGTTGGTGCAGTCACACCGTTATTATGACCCCCCTCCCCCCCCTTTTTTTTTCTTTCTTTTTTTTTTTTTTTTACTTTTCAATAAAAATTTGAACTGTTTTTGTACTGTTTGGTTGTCATTTTCAGGACTTCACCCCCACATCGATGGAATATCACGTTCCGATATCGCACAGCAAACCGCGCAATATCAGAAATAAACCCACTACAAGAGCAAAGGGTTTTGCTGCCCGATATGTGCCAAGAAATCAGAATCATACTGAAGATTAATTTGTAAACACTGTAAAAAAAAAAAAATCACTATTCCTGGTTTAAACTTTTATCACGAGTGGGCCTAATAATCAACCTAGTTTGGCCAGTTCCATGAATCCTTCCATTGTTCAGCGAGGGGACCACATTTGGTCACAGCAGTAGTTTTTTCTCGCCAAACCTATCCTTAAACATCGTCATATTTCACAAATCAAAGTCACTTTTCACAAAGTGTTCACTATATAGGTTAGATCGGTTTCCAGGGCCTACTTCGCCAGAACAGGAAGACATATTATAGGAGAACTTGCTGGGGAGCGAAAACTCTTTCGCGTTGCTACATAAATTAATGTTTTTTTTTGTTTTGTTTTATTTATTTGTTTGTTTTTTGTTTTGTTTGTTTGTTTGTTTGTTTTTTTTGTTTTTTGTTTTTTGTTTTTTTTTGTTTGTTTTTGTTTTTAATTATCATTATTTTTTTAATTTTTCTGCAACTGTAAACTATTTGGCCTTCGTGGAGAAGACGAACACCGAGTCTTACAACGAGACCAACTTGTGTTATGCCACGATAATACAGGATAAGACTAAGAGGCCTACATCGAAAATTTACAATGGCGGATTACGACACAAAACAGTGGGAGCAAAAAATAGGAAGCAGTACATAGAACCAGGTAAATCGAGATCACTTTATACCTGTTTGTGATCGTTTATGTGTTTCATAAGAATATAACAATGGATTATTTTAACAGGTGACCAGCTTAAAAGTTGAGCTGTGTTTTATGAGAATATAACAATGGACTATTTAACAGCTGACCACCTTGAAATTTAGGCCTACATGTTGGAATTGTTTACGGAGCATGTGCCATGTTGGCATTGAATGACGGCCGCATCATATTTGCTTTCCGATAGGCCTACCATGCGTGCGCGGAATCCTGCTGCCGAACACAGTACGAGACCAAAATATCGAATGATGTGATGGGTGTGCAGCACCGATAATAGATGGGTGAGGTGACGGAAAACTGCCTCCACTACCCTGCCCGGTCACAGCTCGATACTCCGACAACCCATTGGTCCGACAGCCCATTAGTCCGACGGCCCATTGGTCCGACAGCTGATTTGTGCCATACATGGATTATATACACATACATACATACACACACACACACATACATACATACATACATACATACATACATACATACATACATACATACATACATACATCACGGCATAATGATAACAATAAAACAATCCACCAGGTCAGGGAAATATCAGAATAGTCATGACAATACCTGTCTGCCTGCTTATCACAAATATCAGGTCAATCTCCATGCATATCTTGTCCACTTCACTTGGCGTGGAGACACCACGCAGCTTGGTCTGCTCGGGAGATAACAGAGCTGCAAGCTTTCCAAATTATTTTTTTACATCATGTAAAGGTTTATCTTAAATTCAGCGATTGAATTAGCATTCATATTATTATACAAAACACAATTTTGTTGCAATTTGCAACGGAGTCTACATGTTTATCGATTGAAAAACACACGTCACAGTGCAGTATTTTAATGCTCACAAGTACGCTTTTAATTCGTCATTTTGCAGACTTTGTAATCATATAACTTTTCAGTCTTTGTGGATGACTAATTATAACCCCCCCCCCAATATCTTGCAAGCGAACGATACTTTTATGTGATATGTATATTCATTATCTTTCTGTCTGTCTTTCTGATCTAAACATATTTCATTCAAAATAAAGCGATTTAGTAATATATTGACAAAATTAAAGTGGGCCAAGATCAAGCACTTTTAAAGAGGGTTTGCCTTTGGAATACAATACAATTAACTCTTTATATATTCAATCAAAACTGGTTTTCATGAATTTAACAATATGAGATCCCTGGCATTAAACAAGTTTTGAAATCATTTACCAAACAAAAAAACTATCTATTTCATTTTAACGATTTTGAAGATGCAAGACAATAGGTTAATGTCATTTTGTCATCCTTTAAGTGCTTGTATCTCGAGAACGACAAAGGAGAGAGAGACAGAGAGAGAGAGAGAGAGAGAGAGAGAGAGAGAGAGAGAGAGAGAGAGAGAGAGAGAGAGAGAGAGAGAGAGAGAGAGAGAGAGAGAGAGATGGGACTCGTTATTTTAGATAAGCGTATGAAAATGACAGCAATTTTGATTTTGGAATTAGCATTTTGAAAAAAAAGGTAGGTAACTTGCCTCCTAAGCATCCCCCAGACTCGCTATTGCTTTCTTATGTGGGCGCTCGTCGTGTGTGGATACTGAAATTTATTTGTTTGTTTTTGTTTTTGGTTTCTTCTTTGTTTTGATTATGTGCGTGTGGATACTGAAATTTATTTGTTTGTTTTTATTTTTGGTTTCTTCTTTGTTTTGATTATTTGCGTGTGTGTGGATCCTGAAATTTATTTGTTTGTTTTTGTTTGTTTTTGTGAGTTTTGTTTTGGGATGCTAGTATTTGTGTAAGGAATTATAAGGTTTATTACAGAAGGTGAGTAGAAATAAATGTAAATTCTTTGTCAATATAGATCATCTGTGTCTGTTAATTTCCAAGTCCGTATTAAAAAGAAAGATGGTACTAACTTAAAACAGACAGATAAAGTTACATTTTGTAATTTACCTGTATCATCACTATTCCGACAAGCTGAAGTATACTGAACCCCAATGAAAAGTATCCACATGCCAATTTTGAAGTATTTTATTGTTTATACTTGAAACATTTCATACCTAGACGTGCTTAGAACTTAACAAAGCATTCACTTTTCTGGCGTAAAAATAATGTCACGCTCTACCGACATTAACGTCACTTACAGGCAAAAAATGTCATTAACTGCCCTAATTGAAAGTCACACAAATTTTTCTGTTCAATATGGGATGTGGCCACCTCGAGCATCAACACATGCTATACATCTGCGGCGCATACTGCTGACCAGGGTTTGAATTCTGTGTTGGGGAACATTATTCCATTCTTCCTGCAGAGCTTGGATCAGCTGGTTTCGGGTAGTAGGCCTAGGTGTCCTCCGTTGAATACCTTGGCCTAACTGATCCCACAAATGTTCAATAGGGCTCAGATCGAGTGAGAACGCTGGCCATTCCATGACATTGATGTTGTTCTCATTGAGAAAGTTCATTGTTAATCTTGCAGAGTGTGCACGTGCATTATCCTGCTGAAAGATCGCCAGATCTTGATGCTGCTCCATAAATGGGACCATGTGCGGCTCCAGCACCTCATCAATGTACCGCCTAGCATTGAGGATCCCTTGAATGACCACTAGGGGTGTCCGGTAGCGGTTGCTGATGCCTGCCCACACCATGACAGAGGGTCCACCCCATCGATCTGCCTGACGGACACAGGCATCTGCATATCTCTCCCCAGTCCGGCGCCACACACGTTCTCTGCCATCTGCTCTGCTGACACAAAAACGGGACTCGTCAGTAAAAAGGACGGTATTCCACTGCTGGCGAGTCCACCTGGAGTGTGCTCTACACCACTGCAGTCGTCTTTCTCTTCTGGGTTGGGTCAGCAGGTTACCCCTGTAAGGTCTTCTGGCTGTTAGGCCACTGCTCCTCAGTCGCCTCTCCACAGTAGAACTACTGACAGGACGGTGATTCACCCCTTGAGTCTCACGGGCTGTTTGGGCTGCTGTACGGAAACGGTCTCGCAGGTGCATCAGCCAGATGTGACGGTCTTGGCCAGGTGTTGTCACTCTTTCTCGGCCAGGCCTAGGCCGATCATCTACGGATCCAGTTTCTTGTTGCTGTTCAATTAGTCGTTGGATGGTGCACCGAGTACACCCCATTCTTTGTGCGATTTGAGTGATTGGGACTCCACCCTCTGCAAGCCCCTAAGCATGGTGTCTTTGATCTTGGCTCAGACGCGGCATGATCGCCTCAACACACCTGAGACCACTGGCTTTTTTCTTGGCTGAACATCCCTTTTTAAAGCCACTGAAAACATCAGGTCATTTTAGCCATCCAATAGGAGTGGTGGTCAGAAGCCATATTCGGTGCACAAAAGTCACATGCATTATGTAACAACCCAGCAAAAGTTAAAAAGTTGTCCTGAATGACCCTGATGTAGGCTCCAAACCATGCATATATGCACACACAGTACTTAGTAACTTACAAAATTAATGTGTTAATTTTTTTATGTGGATACTTTTCATTGGGGTTCAGTATATATTTGAATCAGGCACTTGTTGAAGGGGGAGTTAATTATCCCTACAAAGCATACCTGGATGTTTTGCTAAATGAGTCTGAACTAAACGCCAGTGAACTTGAGTCACAATTATTCTTTAAAGACACTGGTAATAATTTTGATGCTTTAGACCAAACAAACTTTGGTTATTTTACTCATCACAATTATACTACAAGGAGTAAATTTGTCGAATTATATGGTCCACTTCATTTGGGCGTGTTTAAGATGAGCAGATATCTGATAAATGGTGTGTCTGTCAACATTAAACTCTGGCCCACACAAGATACTTTTAGCCTGATGTCTGACAAAGACAGCTATAAAATTGAAATTGTGCAATGTTTCCTTAAAGTGAAATCGCTCAAAATGAAACCCGCTTTAATGATTGCACATGCGGATACATTGAAAAAAGCTGTGTCCTTGTATCCCTATACAAGATCGGACATCCGGAATTTCAATATGGTGAAAGGTATTTCCTGTAAAACGTTTGAAGACATTTTCCAAAATAAAATCCCGGACAAATTAGCGATAGGAATCGTTAAAGGAAAATCATATTCCGGACAGATTAATAGCAACCCTCTGGAATTTATTCATGCCAATGTGAATTATGTTAATTTAACAATAAACTCTACAATGGTTACTGGAGCGCCACTGACTCCCGACTTTGGAAACGGGCATTATGTAGAATGTTACAACTCGTTATTTCAAGGTCATGATCTCGATACAGTTGATGTCGGTAGAGCAAATTATCCAGAAGGTTATACCGTGTATGTATTTGACTTGACACATCAACCAAAAACAGGTCTCATGAATCTCGAAATTAAATTCAGTAAAGCTTTAACAGAAGTGTGTACACTCATTGTTTATGGTCAATTTCCTACTTTATTGCAAATAGATGAAGCTAGAAATGTATACGTAGTAAATAAATACATTGTATTGTATCTGGAAAGGCCCAACTTCAGGCACTGACACTATTAACATCTGACAGCTATCTCTTTGGGATGGGCGGGAGTTAAAAAGACAGGTGTACAATTACAATGTTATCTAGATGTGAACTTAGAGTTAGTCAGGTTACAATATATTGTAAGGAGCTAATGGTGGATCCCCGACCCCATGAGCTCCTAATGACGGGGACAATAAAATCATTGAAATGTATATACTGATGTCTGTTATCTAATGGTATATATTGCAGGAATTAAATGGACATGTCCATTTAACATACCGCTTTTGTATCAATATGTTTTCCTCCCACCATATCCATAATACAGAGGGATAACAAAATTAGGACGCTAATGTATAACTTACCTTTTGCGTATGTATCCAGTAATTTAGGGGCATGGATGTATAAAATATCGTTCCATATTATTCCATTATATCTTAAATTCCCTTAAAATGATATTAATTGCGTAAAGGCAGGTTTAAAAGTAAAATGTTTAACAAATACTATGTATGTGTTAATTGAAAATAAGTCCAAAATTTGAGGAAAAAAAGTCGCGAGTTTGTGAATTTCAAAAAATATACGGGGCGTAAATATATGGCTTGAACCGATGTTTAACACCGTCAGATATACGTACCAATATATTATACATCCACTTCAGGCTGACCCGATAATATGTTAGAGGGATATAAAGCATGTAAGTAAGTGCGTAAATACCGCTCAATGCCTTCTTTCATTTTCTTCGTCTGGTTCTGTCTTGAACTTTCTCAGCTTCGATTACGTTTGAAGGTAAAATAATCACTTACCTTTAATCCCCATATGAATATAGATGAAAACGAAATCCGACCAAAAGTCTGTCCCCTAGAAAAGTCATTCAAATTTTATAAAACTGTTCATTTGGGACAAAACAGGCTGCGGATGATGATTGATTCACGCAGCCTATTTGATCAACCCGAGGTATGTGTTTATCTTTCTCCCCCAAACCTGGTGTATGCCTTTGGGGTGCCTTAATGATACAATATAGGCCAGATGTAATCCCTATGATGGCTGACATAATGACATGGATCAACAAATTTCTTTGTCCACGATAGCCGTCTGTATGGGTATTTACGCTGGACTGCTCTGATGAGGGAAATACAAATTCTGTACACGATGAACCGCAACTTTGACAGTGAGAATGCGATTAAAAGTCATTTTCACGATCAAGAATCTATTTTTCTTTTCCCATGTGCTTTAAAGTAGCTTATGACTGATGAAATGGACATTATTATCATAAATTATCACTCTTTGCATAAAAATTATCCTGAAATTTACTTATGTGATTCTCAAATCATAAGGGCCCTCTTTCCTTTAAATGATATTATGTTGATATTTCATTCAACTCTTTTGCTCACATATTTGCATTGTCTGTGTGTCTTTCCTTGATAATTGTTCTTCTTCATGCTTTATGAATTCTGATTATATCTACACCCCGCAGGCCTTTTGATAGGTAGATCACCTGCATGTACTATTAAAAGCTAATCAGGATCGTGGGGTGCCACGTCAATCAACAATAAAGCGCAGTCCTTCACATAACACATGCCCCTCAAACAGATGGTTGTTTAGATATTTGCATTGTCTAGTGTCCATTTTGTGTGTCTTTCCTTGATAATTGTTCTTCTTCATGCTTTATGAATTCTGATTATATCTACACCTGCGGTACTCGGTGAATCTCCCTGAAAGCGTCTGTGGATACCCATTCAATGTATGCTAAGTGTTACCCGAAAACCAGCGCTAAAACCCCAAGTTATGATCGTCAACATCTCTCCAATTTTTTATTCAGTAGTAGAATTCGGCAAAAATGATGCTGCCTTCTGAAATATTTTGTTGATTTGCGGTCGACAACATGGATATAATTTTGGATAAAAATGTCTAATTTTACATGGGACCATATGTGATGCGAAACGTGTTTTCACAGGGCCCGCTCATTTACATAACAACATCGGCCAGCTGATAAGCAGCTTATGACGCGTTGACGGATCCGAGAATACAGAAAAATGAACAAGATATATTACACAATAATATGTGTGTATTAAAAATGTTTTGGAAATTTTGTTTCATTGTAAGCTTTATTAGTCCTGTCGCTGACTATATAACATTAATTATATTAATTTTTACAGCATATGAAATCTTAAAGATTGTTTATTTATCAAATACTTATAGGAGTCCCATTTCCTGACACTCTGGTATTCCAAAAAAATGACTTTCTATGACAGCCATTTGTCAGATGGTATTCTCAGATTTAGTTAATTATGTATGAACTCTTTTGTCGGCACCCTTAGACCACCTGTGATTTATCAGCTATTTCTCGACTGTCAATTATCATTAACATATGACTAATCAAAGCCAGACATTATACCGGCGGGTCTCTTCCTAGCTAATTTAATTAACTCGGCTGTCAATCACAAAACAATATAGTGATATTCAATATATATATATATATATATATATATATATATATATATATATATATATATATATATATATATATATATATATATATATATATATATAGATATATTCCAGGCCTTCGGCCTGTTTAGGATGGAGGGGTGCTTTGCAGAATGGGACGAGACAGTGGACAAATATTTCAAAGATGCCAAGAGTAAAATATCAGCTGTGCAGGTAGGGAAAGCTTTGGACAGAATAATGTATGAACTAAAGATTCATGTGAATATGAGTGCATCGGATTTATTGACTGAAGTATTGAATGTTGGTATGAGGGAAGACATCATGAAAAAGGAACTGACAAACGAAACACAAGATATTAGAGATGACTTTTATGTATTATTTACTGAACTATGTCCTAATCTGAGAGAATTTACAATTGTGAATGTTTAGAAGTCTATTAATAGAAAAGTTTCATAGATAAAAGAAAGTATATGATGTAAATTTATAGTTTGGTGCGAATGTATGTTAGTATTTGTGTGAATAAAATGACTGAAATGAAATTTTACCTTGTTTATATATTTTGTAACTCCCTAATGCTGTTTTTATGATGTTTTGCTTGCTGTTTTATGTTGTTGTATGTGTTGTTGTGCTGTTTTGTGTGCTGTTTTATGCTGTTGTGTGTGGTGTTGTGCTGTTTTGTGTGCTGTTTTATGCCGTTGTGTGTGGTGTTGTGCTGTTTTGTGTGGTGTTGTGCTGTTTTGTATGCTGTTTTGTGTGCTGTTGTGCTGTTTTGTGTGCTGTTTTATGCTGTTGTGTGTGGTGTTGTGATGTTTTGTGTGCTGTTTTATGCTGTTTTGTGTGGTGTTGTGCTGTTTTGTGTGCTGTTGTATGCTGTTTTGTGTGCTGTTTATGCTGTTTTGTGTGCTGTTGTGCTGGTCTGTGCTGGTCAAATGCTGGTGAAATGCTGGTGTGTGCTGGTGAAATGCTTGTGTCTGCTGGTGAAATGCTGGTGTGTGCTGGTCAAATGCTGGTGTGTGCTGGTGAAATGCTGGTGTGTGCTGGTGAAATGCTGTTGTGTGCTGGTCAAATGCTGCTCCTCTGATCGGTTACAAGTCTATCCATTTTTAGACTGATCTGTTCTCCGATTGGTTGGGAGGTTTCAACTTGTTTCTGCTTGGTTGTTTGAGTTAGGTACATTTGTGATTACTTTTACTCTGAATCATTCTACATTGAGACACTGAACTGTTCACATGGTAAGTGGCTTTTTGTTATAATGCATGAGGACAAAGTGTGATTTATAGATCAATGGAAGAGTGACTCCATGACGTCATGGATATTCCCCACAGTTATTTTTAGATCCAACTCTGCTCTGATTGGTTCAGAATATATTGCTGTCTTCTGATTGGTTGTTGGGGATAGGTAGTCTTTGTGTTGTTTTGATTCAGTCTCATTCAGACACTGATGTGTTTGCTTGGTGAGTAGAGTATTTGACTAGCAGTGGGAAGTTATGTTTATTTTGCTGGTTTTAATACTTGTTTTGTTTGTGTATTGAAAATACTTGTTTATTTTGTGTGTTGAAATTAGTTGATTATTTTGTGAGGTGAACATGTTTATTTTGTGTGGTGAACATGTTTATTTTGTGTGGTGAATACTTCTGTGTTGTTATCATGCGAAGAGTGGCTCCATTCTTGGACACGAGGACCTGACCTTCAATGTCCGCAATGTGTCTTAGAATAGAGATGGAAAAGTCAGATAGTTCCATCTAAGGGCGCTTCCTATTATTCATCAATAACCTATTAGAGATCAATATAGTTGCATTCAAAACATAGTATATGAGAAGACCTTGAAGCAGTAGTGTCACAGACTGTCATTGGCCGAATAATGTGGTAAGTACCATCTCATTTAATTTCTTGCAGACATAAACATGAGACATATTTGCAAGTCTTGGGAATTTTGCTCTGTGGTGAAAACTGGCAAGGGACTTAGGGCGGAGTCAGTGTTGTCAATCGAGGGGGCAACATAACTGACTTGTCCCCGTTATAGTTCCAGAACACTCCTCGACATATCCACCACTAGAGTGTCTCATTTGACATGCACCAGTTTGCATAAAGTTCCTTGCTGCCCTTACAGGGACAGCCCCAATATATTGTTGGGGAGACTTGCTCACACACATTTACACAACAAATATACATTGTTAGCCACAAAGTTTCATATTGTTAGGCAACTCTTTATGCTAAAAATATACCTGTTAGGGTTTAAAATGTGATGTGGTGCTAAAAACATAATTATATGCCATAAACATAGTTGTGGAGGTTTAAAACTGTGGGGTGGTGTAAATGATGCTAAAAATAAATTTAGAAAGCTTTTATGTATTTTGGTCTCATTTTGAGGCAAGACCCTCATAAATCCCCTGCTTTTCACCTAAATCCTTGCAATGTCGCCAGCTGATCAATATTTCCAATCAATCAATAGAGATCAATCCCCTATCACAGATTTCCAATCAATGACTTGTCAATACCAACTTATAGCCACCTTAGACCGATCCCCCAGCATCCCCTATTTTCCAATCACCTATCGGAAATCAATTAGCATTTCCAATCACCTCTCTGAATCGATCAGAGATCAATAAAGTTGATAGTATACAGACATACATCAGAGATTTCCAATCAATGACTTGTCATTACCAACTTATAACCACCTAGACTGACCCCCAGCATCCCCTATTTTCCAATCACCTATCAGAAATCAATTAGCATTTCCAATCACCTCCCTGAATCGATCAGAGATCAATAAAATTGTGACCATACGGGCATACATGTAGTTGTCTCGTTTAATTCTTATATGAATACACCCATACTTTGACGAATATATATTACAACAATATTACAACACGCATAGTTGATAGACCTGTATTTCAAACAAATCACTACATTCTCGAACACCTTACATTTGTACCTCATTCCACTTCCGAATGTTCAAATGTTTTTGGTTAGCTCTTGTTGAGAAAAGTACTAATCAAAGAAAACTGACACTTATCAGGGTCCACCTGCTCGCGTTTTGCGGTGGAAGATGGTCGCCAGACACGTATTAATAACAGGCCTACACAAAGTACAACATTAGCAAATTTATGGCAAGCCGTTTTAACATTTAATCAGGTTTATGGATATCCAACATTGAATTTTGGATATCCAAAATTAAATTCTTGATATCAATAATTATTTATGGATATCCAAAACCTTATATGATCTAGTTGGACTCATCATATACAGTTTATAACTTATATATCTGAGGTAAATTCAAAATCACTGCAATACTTTTCTCTTTCAGCATACCAGGCCACTTCTAATGTGGCAGGCCAGTTTACTTCATTTTTAGCCTGAATGGTTGTTGTGAATTATTCAAATTATCCTGCTACATGCATTATAATCATTTTGCCTCTTTTGACACAGTTCATGTTTTAGGTACGTTAGCTGACTTAGCTTTCATGCTGCTTGCTACCCATTATGGTTGTACTATATCCTGCAATTTATGGACAAACGCTATTCTGCTGAATTTCAGTCATCACTATAAATCACCTTAATTTACAATGATAAGCTTATCTTTCTACAACTTAACATCTTTGTAACATGATACAAGTTCTTGCATTATTATCTTGAGCATTGTTCATACCGCTGTTTTGTATTGACCAGCACCCAGAGGAAATTTATATAGGTACAAGTGCCTCCGGCTGTGCCCAGGTAACAAATTAAACTGACGTCAAAAGAGGTAATGTGTAAAAGGGGAAAGAACATACATTTTCAACATGTTTCAACAAATGTCCAAGTTACCCAAGGCCTAACAAAAAATATATGTGGTTTCGGTAACCTGACAGACCCTACTAAAAAGGACCAACCCTGAAATTAGTGTAACAAAAAACAAAAAAAAAACAAAAAAAAGTACTTTTAAGCCGCCATTCCCTAATAAATACTGGTCGACCCAGGCCAGTGCTACAAACTCAGTCAGAGACCTAAGTGGCCCAAAAATGTCGCTAAGTTTTTTCAGTGGCCCAAATGTGATCTACAGAGCCCAAAGGGCCGAAAAAATTTTGAATTTGAGCATGGAAAATGGTTTATCTCGGGGGTTTCGAGTATCTTGCCTTCACGTGGTTGACGAAATCACAACATCTCAGTCATTATTATACTGATTTGGCTATTTTCCCACAGATTGTACAAAAAATCTGATGAAAATTTAATTAGCAAAAATTAGAAAAAATGAATTAAAAAAATATCGCCATGTTATCTATTTTCCATGGTGGACCACAACATGAAAATAGTAGAAATGCAAGTATGAAATCGGGAAAAATATTAAGTTGCTTTGCACAGAACTTGTAGCTGAAATGCTTTACTTATTTATGAATTGAGATTGATTTATATTTTCAATAAATTAACATATAAATAAATATAAGCACCAAAGGCGTAATTTTTATAACTCCAGGGACCTGCTATACATAATTTGCAGGTCCCTGATAACAATAATATACATAGCGGTCCCTCTGCAGTACTCCCATCTCATGCATCAAGAATGATTTCACCTTATGATATACCCTGGCAGGTTCTGCATGAGAATAGTATAGTATAGACACATTTGTTTTACATAGATTGTGAAAGAAGTCAAGCATTGACTGAGTCACTCTCCATGGCACAGTTGCTGGCGTACACTTACTACCTTGTCTGTGGTGGAGGAAACAGAAGAACTCGGAGAAAACCACCTTGCACGGTTAAAGTGGTAGGAATTTTTTCCAAATGCTGCCCAGGACGAGAATCGAACCCGGGTCGCAGAGGTGAAAGACGAGCGTCTTACCGCTCAGCCAACCGTGCATCCAAATAGGCATAATCATGGTAGAGTAGTACCTGCAATTACCGACCTGGCCAAACTCTGTAGCATTTTTCAAGAACTGTGATGCAAAATTTTGCTACAATGCTCCAGTTGGACAACCTTGGACCAGCTGCAACACGCGACCGACCAGCAAAATCACCCGCACAAACAACCACCCGTAAAAAAGAGCAAAAAAAAAAAAACGGTCGTTCAAATCAACCAAGTTGTAAGACAAAGCTAACACATAAAAGCTGGCCAACGTGTGCCGTTATTTTGCAGTAAAGTCAACTCAAACACAGCATTTTATTTGTTCTGGACGATCAACTTGGGTTGGGGAAAAAGCATAGCGCCACGATGGGTGCGGTATCGGTATCTAGTATGCTAGGTTTCAGGTGTCCGTTCTCCGAGTTACCAGAGCAGACAGTCCTCAACGAATTTGAAAAGACTTACAATCTAAAATTTAATCTGTCCGCTCGGTTGTGTTTGAAGCAGTTATCATCGTTAGTTATAAATCCAAATGCAACGCGAAGGCATGATGCACGCACATTGAGCGCCCATTTAAACATGACGCAATGCATTGTGGGAAAGGAAAATCAGCGAATCGTGGCCCCATGTCTTTTTAGCACGGTTCCAGGTGTCCGTTTTCCGAGTTACCAGGGAAAACGGTCGTTACAGTACTTTTAAAACATGTCTTACTATCTTAACTTAAATCTGCCCGATCGATTGTGTCTGAAGCAGTTATCATCGTTAGTTACAAATCCAAATACGACACGGCACGCTCGAGTGCCATTTTGAACATTGCACAATTAATGCATTGATTGCCGGACAGTAGGCCTATCACAAAAGTTCACTTGATTTGGGTATCAAAGTGAATCGCGGCCACAGCATATATATCATTATTCATGTTCTGAAATAATTGAAACATATATATTTTTGGTTCCCTCTTCCCACCCCCACTCGGCAAGATCGTCCCAATGCTCATTCACAAACCATTGGCATTGGGTACAGAACTCACTATTTTTACAATGGCAGCCATGTCGATTGGGGAATGGGGGCATTTCATCTATGGTCCTTGTATGTAAACCAGCCTTTTTAGCATGATCAAAGTGTCATATGTTACTATGGAAAAAAATTATTTTTTTTTGTAGCGTAATCAGTCTCCTGTGTAATAAAGGGTATAATAGAAAACGTGGCTGTGGTAGTGTGGCACTGTGGGAGTGTTGCGTTATTTTATGATATGTTCATGCTACCCTTGCCACATTGGACAAGTATCTAGGGTTCATTTTGAGATTAACTTGAGAAGCTTTGCCACACTGTGAAATTTCACCCAGGATGATATCGAGTTGATGTTCCAGGCAAACAGCAAACAAAACCACAAACAGCAATGTGGCTGCTCATAGCACCGTCACATATGGCACGTACATTTACTTTGTTACACTGCAGCAAAATAGAAATAGTTGATAATGCAGTCACTGTTCAGTTTTTAAGATGCATAGAAAAGATAATGAAAAACCTGCGGTCCCCCTTAACCCCCCTCCAATACACAAGCGTCCTGTCTGTGCAAACACACGAGGTCTGGCCTTTTTATAATGAGAGGTCATGCTTTTCAAAATTATGCAAATGAGGGCTAATTAAAGTTCAAAATCTGCAATATCTTAGATACTATAGTAGATGTGGTTCCGAGTGTATGGGAGTTGGATGATAGCAAGGTAAAGGTCGTCTCAAATGTCAAGGTCATGTCAAGGGCAAAAGCCAATTTTAGGCCAAAATGTCATTTTGAGGTCAAGGTTCACTTCAGGGAAAGGTCATCTCAAGGTCAAAGGTCAATTCAAAGCCAAAGGCCACTTTCGATTGTGGCTTTCTTCTAGCCATAACTTGGTCAATTTTTATCCAATTTTAATCATTTTGGACTCAAATTGTAGCAATTGTAACTCTGCACTTTTTAAAGTTACATGTGGCCTCTAAAGTTGATAGGTCAAGGTCATTTGGACCTTTCAAAGTTTCATCCAGTCATAACTTGGCAAATTTTCCATCCAATTCTAATCATGTTGGACTCAAATTGTAGGTATTGCAACACTGCACATTTTTATAAGAACATGTTACCTCAAAAGGGAAAAGGTCAAGATCATCTGGCCCTTTGAAAGATTCATCTTGCCATAACTTGGCCAATTTTCATCCAATTTGGTTCATGTTGGGCTTAAATTGTGGGTAATTCTAACACTGTGTACGTTACATGTGACCTGTAAAGGTTAAAGGTCAAGGTCATTTGGACTATGAAATTTGCATCCAGCCATAAGTTTAATGTAATGTGAAGTACCAAAGGATAAAGGTTGTAGCATTTAATATTTGCAACTTTTTAAGGCACACAGATAGATTTGCTTTGAAGCAAATCTTCTACTCTAGTTCCGCTTTGCATGTTTATAACAAGTGCCTTGTCAGGCCACGCTGGGCAAGGAAGTTGCATGGGATGACAGAGGATTGGGGCAGATAGATGAGTAGTTTTACAACAATCCTCTGATAAAATAGCCAGGATCACTTACTCGGTATATATCTGCTGGGGACCCCATCGCTAGTTCGGCAGCCCATTCGGCCACCCATTCTGTGCAGTATACTGATCCTAATCACCCTCACCAATTTGAAAGTGGCCTGTGAAATCATTTTATTCCAGCTGGCTACGGGAGGGGGGGGGGGGCACTTGTGTTTGTGTTTATCACACAAAATCTCAATCCAGATACCAGTGGCTTTTTATGGGAGCTTGATAATATCATAACTCTTGGTCAGTTGCGTGTTCGTGTAAAGTACATGTAAAAAGTTTGAAGTTTATCATCAGTAAGCCATGGTCACATCATAATAACGCAACACTACCACACTGCCTTGGTGCCACAATGCCACAATGCCACACTGCCACGCCACATCCACGTTTTTTATTATACCGTAATAAAGGAGAATGATTTTTGAAAAACAGGCTCTTGTTTCATGTCTTTTTTTGTTTGTTTGTTTTGTTTTGTTTTTGTTGATATTTGGTATGGTATGAACATGACCCTCACTCCCCCACCCCCAGCCAAGTCGCACAGAGTTTGAGCACATGCATACAGGGCTGCATATTTCTAAAAAAACATCTCACCTGAATATGAAATATTGAAATATTGAAATATTCTCAGCTAGTATACATGTCAATTGCAAGTGTCTATGTCAACCTGGTCCAATTGTGTGCTGTAGATAAAGCTACATTTTCGGGGGGGGGGGGGGGGGTTGGACAAAACCAAAACATTTATACCACCAATTTCCATGTAAACCCCTCAATCTTCATCCATAAAGAAAGAGTTATCAAAATTTTAAGTCAGTGATGGCAACCTTTGTGTGATACTGACGAGCCCGCAGCTCATATACATTACCAAGTGCACATACTTTAGATTCTGTCACTGCATATATGCAAACATGTATATTTCATTCCTTTATCTTTCATGCGACGCTGACTGTTGCCAATTAAAATACATGTAGTGCTTACACTGAGAAAATACAATGTTTGATCTTACATTTCAATCAACATTTGGACAAAATGAGAATCATAATGTATTCCTATCATTGCCCCTTCTGACAGTCTGTAACCGAGGAGGGTAGAGAGAGAGAGAAACTGAAATATTGAATCAGTTGCAGTTGTTTTATGTGATGGCTATAAAAATCTTAATGTATTTCATTAAATAAAAATGCATTCGTTAAATGATTAATTCTGAACTTTTGCATTGAGCATTGTCTTAAATTAAAATACAACCAACACTTTTACCATTAACATTGGAATTCCCAAAAAGTAAAGCAAACTACTAGCTGTAACCAGGGAAATGCCTCTCTGGCACTTTCCTGCTGTAATTTTGTGATTTACCTTTTCCAATTAGGCCCCCCAAAGTGTTTTTTTTTGTTTTTTTTGTTTTTTTGTTTTTTTGTTTTTTTGTTTTTTTTGTTTTGCTTACGGGCTAGATGACCAAAATTTGAAAATAGGAGGACCCTAAAAAAGTCAGAGATAATGCAGATTATGAAGAATATTCGTTTGGTTTGGCTCTGTCAAGATATGTAATTTGGATAAATTTATAAACCTTGTATTCTAAAGTTTGTGTATTAGGAAAAAAACAGCTAAGAGCTGCTTATACCTGATAAAGGTGTAAATTAACGAGATGTTAAATGACTTTTCTATAGGTCTGTGTGCTTCTTTTGAAAAAAAGGAAGAAAAAAATTACACAAATTTGTAATTAAAAAAATGATGTGGCCTTGTATGCATAAAGAAGGCTCTCATTAAAACTTTGGTTTGTGTAAGTCATTGAAAGGCATCCAATTAGTAACTTGTTATGATGCCCATGCAGGTAATATGAAATTACCAGCGTGACAACGGGATACATTGCCTATACTACATTCAACCCTGACATCTCTTAGCTTGAATTGTGCCAAATGATAAACAATAAATATGTAACACTGACAAGTTAACATATTGTTTCTACTGTAAATGAGCTCCTCTTTTGAATAATTTTGTCAATTTCCAAATATTTTCTAGTTTTGATGACTTACTTTGTATGAATTTAAAACGGGTGCAAAATTAAAACGAAAATAACATATATTGTATGCATTTATTCCTCAAGGACTGTTATTTAGCATGTATATAAATGTACATACTAATACAGTAGAATATTCATTTAAAATCCCCCATAAAGAGACTACTCCCCTATTGCAACAAACTTTTTATAATCAAACTTCTGTTTACATTTACAGTCTGTCTGAGCTAGTGAGACTTCTAAATTGAACCCTTTTTGTCATTCACAATAACTTCAATATGAGTTGCTCCTGCTATTGGCTTTGACCAAACCAATGCCGATGATTTTTGTTAGACCAAGAAAAAAATAATCCTTCATAAAAACTACTAAAAATACTCAAATATGATAAATTTTAGATTTTTATGATGAAAACTTTAATTTCATAAACTAACATCAACTTCTGCGAGGTTAGTGGTTCATCATTGCACAATAATTAGTTCTTTAGAAAAATAAAGTTTCGTTAAATAACCCGTATTTTAAGTGGTTATTAGGAAGAAAATTTTGTGACGTTCAAAGAAAATCCATCCACGTCTATGTGGAAGTTTGTATGGTCATGTGGAATAACATGAAATGTAATATTGAAATCGTTGTACATTATGGGCTATCTAGGGTCATGGGTCCCTTTACGAGTTAAGACAGACTGTAGATTAGTTTTCCACATTAAAACCACTCCTAGTTAAATCTGTATTTGATGCGTTATAACATGCATCCTTACATGATCATGAATATGTTGAACATTTTACCTCGGATACTCTAATTTAACACAGAATCTAGTAAAAGTCCTGCTGATCGTGTTGAATTTCCAAGTTGCATTGCTAATATTCCAGTTTCACAAAAACGAAGCTGGTTGCTCGTCAAATTTGAAACGGTAAACTTCCCTCTAATCCATTGTACCATTTCTTTATGAGGTAATAAATATGTACATGTGCACTCACGGAATACCAAATCAGTTCAATTGAAACCTCCCCATGCATAAGACAGTACACCATTTCGTAATCCTCTTTTTATACTTAGTATTGTGTGTTTCGATTGGAGAGTTAGCAAACAACAATTGAATGTATGCTGTTACTGACAAGTTATGTTTACACTACTGCGAATCCTTGTCATCATAGGAATTCAAGTTGCGCGTTATTCGCGGCCCTGCAGAATGTATGTTGTTGTTGTTGTTGTTGTAGTTGTTGTATTTTTTGCTTTTGTTTTTTCATTTCATATTCTTGTGCATCAAATGTAAAGTTTATGATTAAAATGCACCAATATGCCATACAGCACACATGAATGGAGATGAAGGATGCGATTCATTGTCCAGTCTGTGCAACATAGCTGATGGGGATCGGGTGCAGGTGCAATGTAAAACTGCTGCTATATATCTTGTATTTCTTTTTTTGATCTTTGATCACACAACCGAAGGCTAGGTGAGGAGTTTAAAGTATTTTTGCAGAAGTCCAAGTCTTAATTTCATGAGTCCATCATATAAATCTTTAATTGATTATTTTGCTCAGTATTATTAACTTTAGTGAATAGGTTATGTGCAAAGCAGCAGAACATCGTATATAAATATAATTAAAAGGCAATCAGAGATTGCCCCCCTCGCCTCATTTATAACCTTGCTAATTACAGGTCTCATTTTAGAATGACTGTAGTTAATAAAAAAGGCTATCATTGTGACCCAGATACTTGACATACTGACCTACTTTTATGTATGACACATTCTTGTGTCCAGATATACGTGTGCAAAGTTTCATGATTCTAAGTCTAAGGACAACTGAATTATAACCCGGGCATGAAATATAATGTAATTTTGCATAATGTATCACCGTGACCCAGATACTGGACCTATTGACCTACTTTTGTTTCATGACACACTTTCAGGTCGAGATACCTGTATGTGTAAAGTTTCATGAAACTAAGTTAAATAGTAAAGGGTTTTTAGCCCTGATATGATTTTACAAGAATATGTCGACGTGATCCATGTACTTGACCTAATGACCTACTTTTGGTACATCACACACCCTTACATCCAGATGCAGTGTGTGTAGTTTCATTATTATAAGTTGAAGGACAAGCGAATTGTAGCCCTGATGCAAATAGTGGATAGCCAAATACTTGACCTGGTGACCTAATTTTGTTTCATGACACACTTTTTTGTCAAGATATATATATGTGTGTGTGTGTGTGTGTGTGTGTGTGAAGTTTCATATAACGAAATTAAATGATAAAAGAACTATAGCTCTGGCATGATTTTATAATGATATGTCACCGTGATCCAGATACTTGATCTAATGACCTACTTTTGGTTCATGACCCACCCTTATGCGTAGTTGCACATGTGTTTAAAGCTTTAGTAATGAAACTTAAAGGACAACAGAATTACAGCCCGGCCATGAAGTGTTATGTTGTTAACATGATTCTGTCATCGTGACCCAGCTACTTCATATGGTGACCTACTTTTGGTACATAACACACCCTTATGTATAGATGCATCTGTGTAAAGTTTCATTAATCTAAGTTACATATAGCAAAGGAATTATATATAATCCGGACACGATTTTCCAAGAATATATCACTGTGACCCATATACTTGACTTAGCGACCTAATTTTGGTACATGATGCCCCCTTATGTCAAGATTCACCTATGTTTAAAGTTTCATTAATTTAAGTTGAGGTATAAGCGAATTATAGACCGGACACAATTGCGGACGGACGGATGGACAGGGACACATGGATACGCGGATGGATGAAAAAAAAATTAATGGAGGAGGGGCATAACGAGTAAAAATTATAAAATGGAGTTCATTATAAAACTAATGCAATCGGATAATTTGGGATTTGCCAAGGATTAAAAAGACTAGCCGTGAATTTGAGACCTTCAAAGTCCATAATTTTTTCATGAAACTTTCAAGTGTTTACAGACAGTGTATGAACCAAGTCGACTGTATTATGTATCCAAGGTCTGTTGTCTGTTATATGTATGTCTGTGTTGGGACACAGACATATTGTTTTTTTCTTTCTTTCTTTCGTTCTTTCTTTCTTTCTTTCTTTCTTTCTTTCTTTCTTTCTTTGTCAATTTTCATCCAATTTTAACCATGGTGGACCCAAATTGTAGGTATTGCAACACTGCATATTTTTGTAATTTAAAAGTAACTTTTAAGGTCAAAGGTCAAGGTCATTTGGATCTTTGAAATTTTCATGTGGCTATAACTCAGTCAATGTATATCCGATTTTGATCATGTTGGGCTGAAATTGTAGCTAATGAAGCACTACACATTTTTGCGATTTACATGTAACCTATAAAGTTCAAACATCAAGGTCATTTGAACCTGTGAAATTCTGATGTAGCCATAACTCACTCAATTTTTATCCAATATTGATAATGTTAGACTCAAATTGTAGCTGTTGTAACACTGTATATTTTACTTATTTACATGTGACCTCCAAAGATCGAAGGTGAAGGTTACCGGGACCTTTGAAAGTTTCTTCCAGCCATGACTTGGTCAATCCTCATCCAATTTTAATCATGTTAGGCTCAGCTTGTAGATATTACAACACTGCATGCTTTTGTGATAGCAGGCTTCCTATAAAGGTCAAAGGTCAATGTCATTTGGACCTTTAAAAGTTTCATCTAGCCGTAGTAACTTGGTCATCTTTTATATGATTTGGTTCATGTTCGGCTTAAATTGTAGGTATTGTAACACTGTATATTTTTTGTAATTTACGTATGACCTCTAAATGTCAGAGGTCAAGTTCATTGGTACCTTTAAATTTTCGTTCAGCCATCAGCTTAATGGAATTTGAAGTACCACAGGACAAAAGTTGTAGGAATTAATATTTACAACTTTCGAAGGCACACAGACAGGTTTGCTTTGAAGCAAATCTTCTTTTCTAGTTGTCTCCTACATTTTGCTCCTGTCATAGTGGTATCACTTGACAATTGAGATACTAAATGAATACCCTGGGATTTAAACTGTATACAGTAGAATCCAATTAAGACCACTTCCACAATGAGACCACTTCTACATCAAGACCACCGATGTACAGACCCATTTTTGTTTTTCCTTAATTAACTTATATCCCCATTAAGACTACTCCCATATTAAGACCACATTTTTCCGTTCCGTGGGTGGTCTTAATAGGGAGATTCCACTGTATTAGGTACCGTCAACCGGGGCTACTTTGAACATTTTTTTTCTCTTCTTTTAAGTACCTTATGAATATTACTCCGAATGAAATACCGGGTGAATGATTGTAATGGGGGGATCAATAAGAGCTAGGGTATCACAAGCAAGATTTCTTCTATTGTGGGGTCTTTGGTGATTCAGGAAAAGAAATATAGGTGTTCAAAGTAGCCCTGCCTTTGGGGTTACTTTGAACATGATAGGACTACTTTGAACATGTGTATAATTCAGCATGCAATATGGTCACTTCTCATGGGGCTACTTTGAACATGTACAGTGTTTTATCCTAAAAAACTCTGCTGCAAATAATCAAAGGCAACATTCTTCATTTCAATTTCTATTGACTTGAAAACATCAAAACTACATAAGGGTTACTTTGAACATTCATTTTTCTTGAAGAACAGTTTTATATTTAAAAAGTCTGCCTGGACAAAACCCAAGGCAGGTTGAAAGTCCTGAATTTCAATACTGGGAAGAAATAAAGAGAGAGAGAGAGAGAGAGAGAGAGAGAGAGAGAGAGAGAGAGAGAGAGAGAGAGAGAGAGAGAGAGAGAGAGAGAGAGAGAGAGAGAGAGAGAGAGAGAGAGAGAGAGAGAGAGAGAGAGAGAGAGAGAGAGAGAGAGAGAGAGAGAGACAGAGAGAGAGAGAGAGAGAGAGAGAGAGAGAGAGAGAGAGAGAGAGAGAGAGAGAGAGAGAGAGAGAGAGAGAGGAAAACCCATGCCCTTCAGATAAGGTACTTGTACATGTTATACCATCATTTTTAATACAAGTTCCACGTTTATCAAATTGTGTTCAGATAAAAGAATCGTCACAATGTGATCGAGGACCTGATTTAAGTTACATCAGTCATAAGGTAAAGACCCAAATTATGCTACATAGAGCTGAATTTGGCTGTTGCTTTAGGAGATATGATGTTCATATACCTTAGAACATAACTAAACATTGCGACCTTGAAACAAGGTCATGGTTACCAAAATCTAATCAGTTGCAAAAATGGTTACAAGATATAACGTAAGTTGCAATGGAGTTCTCTGTGGCCACTAGTTCAGAAAATATGTAGTTCAAAAACATCCAGACTATTTTATACTGTAATCTTCAAAAGTAGGTCAAGGCCACACAAAATTAATGAGGTCAAGAAAAGTAGTCTTATGTAATAAGCATAGCAACTCTGGCATACCAGTAATCAATGGTCCATGAAATATCTTTTCAACAAGAAGTGAAAGTAAGGTCTAGGTCACAAAAATTTCATCAGGCCAAGATAGTTTTATATCATTCAAATTACTGAAGGGGTGGGGGTTAAGCTCACATTGTATATTATACATGTAATGGGTGGGAACATTAAAATAAGGTCATAAGGGCTACTTTGAAATGTTCAAAGTAGCCCCACATTCATGAAGCATGCTGGGCATTTTTTTCTTTGATCTTACCTGCTAAAGGGATGTGATAATATCTGAATACTACATATGTCACAGGTACCCTCAATACTACCTAATATTTTGAATGCCTCTAAATTAATAGACAGAACATACTTACCAGTGTACAGGCAAAAGTTTGTCTGCAGTCAAAAAACAAACTTCAACAGGTTGCCATCTTGGGATTTTCTTTGGAATTGAAATTTCATCTGCATCAAAATTATGAACCTTCTGTAAAATTATTGTGGTCCCGTACTTGTATCTAGATTAATTTAAAAGTTTTAAATATAATTTGTACAAGTTGCAATATAAACCCAAAACTTTTATTTCTTTTGCTGTTCAAAGTAGCCCTACTGTTCAAAGTAGCCTCACTTGACGGTACTACAGGCCACTACACATGTTTGTGTTTTACTTATTCTTTCGCACGTACAAAAACATGTAACTTCTGTTGAGATTATGTGTTTTTTGTTTTAGATTTGGGGGGTGCCTGCGGTTTTTTAGTCCTTTGACCAGGATCACAGAAAAACGTCCTCCTCTGTGTCACTGTTGTATAAATATAGTCAGTGGTTGGGTGCATTCCTACACTGGGTCCGGTTGCATCTTAGTCAGTCATAACCATCTCCAGCTGTCCATGTAATAATGAGCAGTGTTATACTGTTTAGTGATGAGGTAATAAGC